>CABFWO010000921.1:106902-182264 GCA_902155825.1 Timema genevievae | reverse complement strand
TCAATTAAAAAAAAAAAAAAAAGGAAACAAAAGTCTCAAGTCTAGTAAAGTATAAACGGTATTTACAAATTTTGATAAAGCTTTAGTAATAATCTAAACATTAAAGTGACTGATGCGGGGTGGGGGAAGACTTATAAAAGTTCATTTCATCACTATAATTTTTGTTAGTTTGTTCGTGAGGCTTAGTAGTATTAAAAATATGTTCTGGTTAATATAAAACTATGTGGTAGGCCCTATGTCTAGAATGTCATTGAAATGTTGTCTATGCAATATAACAATATAGGTGGGTGGGGCTAATCCTCTAGTTCTTGCCATTCAACCTTATCTTACCTCTGCTTTCCTGGCGTATGAAGGAATTCATTTCTGAGGTATAACCTATAAGGCGAATTCCACTATCCCCAAATTGGATGATACGTGAGAATTATTATGGTGGAAAGCAGAAGGGACCTACAGTTTAACGTGGGTAAAACGAAAGTAAAAATGGAAGCCCTAAGAACTATTGATGGTTGTCATCCTAATCTAGAGCTTAACCAATTAAAATATAATTTAGAGTGTTCCGGCTGTACATCAAGAGCTCAATCGAGTCAAGTTTTTTTCTAATATCACGCATGTGCAGTTATCACCACAGCTATAGTGTCCCTGCAGTACATCAAGAGCGCAATGTGAGTCAAGGTTTGTTCTAATATCACGCATGTGCAGTTATCACCACGGCTATAGTGTCCCTGCAATACACCAAGAGCGCAGTGTGAACCAAGGTATGTTCTAATCTCACGCACGCGCAGAATTAACGACAGCTATAGTGTACCTGCAGTACACCAAGAGCGCAGTGTGGATGAAGGTCGGTCCTTGTCGTCCTGATCTCGCGCGTGCGCGTGGGACGTCCCACCGTGTCGTTCCCCGGGCCATGCCCATATAAAGGTATGGCTGGCAGGGTGTCAGGTTAGGTTAAGACGGGAAGCCTGGGTCTGATCCCAAGGCTCACGCCCGATGTACTCCCACGGGGGGTGTATGGGGGTCACTTTGTGCTAGGGTGGAGTACCTTTTATTTCTCTCTAAAGAAACGTCGCTAAACTCGTTTCCACAGAGGAATAACCGTTTAAGTACCTGTAGGAATACCATAGGCACAAGATTCACTTCGACGGCCACACGGTCTAAGGCATCGCTCTTGCAATAGACTGGACTGCCGATGAAGAGGATATCGGGGTTCTAATCTCGGTTGGGTGTAATTAGGGTGTATTTTTCCTAAATGGTTTTCCACTCTCACTCCACGCAATTGCGAGTACATTTATTCTAAATTCAACCTCCCTCTTACCAAACACATCAGTTTAGTTCGTACAGAAGCGTAGGTTACAAGGTTTGATCACGTGGCTAAGACGTTTAACCCTCATCTAGAAGACAAGAATTTTTAATCTGATCAAGAATAATGATTTGTTTTAAATGCATGCACATTTACATTTGCATGCATGTTAAGTTTAAATTCAAAATTTGTTAAAATATACTCTTTTTTTAGGAGTTTAAAACACAAACACATATGAAGGGTACAAGGGAAAAAAAAGAGGTAAGATCCACTCTATTGGAAGAGCGACACCTTTGACCATTCGACCACAGTAGTGGTTAGTTAAATAAACAAGTTGTATTATATCACGTTCGAGTTAACTTGTTACTAAGATTTTTAAAAGCTTATATACAAAACATATGATTCACATTCCTATAACATTGTGTATTGAAGTAAAATTGTGAGATATGTTGTTATTCTACCAGGCTGTGAGACAGTGACCCCGGTTCAAGAATAGTGTATGTACTTGATAAGTTGAAACTGCAACTACACAAAGTGCATCACAACACTTTCTGTGTCAAGACTTTGTTTAGATCAATGAATACCTCTCTTTCTCTCTCTCTCTATATATATATATATATATATATATATATCTTTTTATAATTGTCATTCTCTCTTTCTGTCACTCTCTCTAAGACTCATTCTCTCTGTATGTCACTCTCTTTGTCAATCACTTTCTTCTCTAAGTCTGTCATTCTCTCTCTTTCTCTGTCATTTTTTCTATGGGTGGATACTATTTTGAAACGGATAATCAAAACGTGTAACTGTACACACACACACACACACACACACACACGTTGTTTGACCCAGGTTCAAGGAATGTTCCAACCAAATTTAATCAAAATTGGTCAGTGTATTTGGCGCTATTCGCAGGAACAAACATCCGGACACCAGCCAGACAAACACTCATTTATTTTCTTAACCGTTTGAAAAAAAAAGAAATGTTTTTTAGGCCAAACAAAAATGAAGTGTAAATATTATGTGCCCTAATACATTTTTAAGACCTCACAAAGATATGCTGGCCAGGCTCCTTTCATTAATATTCCCAATTATTTCCAAATAAATCTTGATCGGTTTGATTAATTATAAGCTACTAAATTTTAATTTTTTTACAAATAACAGAGTATTATAAAAGCTTTGGTATGTCAGCTTATAGCATTCAGTCCATGCACAGCGGTCCTCTCTAACCCTTTGTTCCAGGGCACCACACACAACCTTAAAATATGGGACAAGTTACCCAATTTTGCCGTTGCTATTGTGAAATATTTGGTCGAAGCCAACAACGAAGTAATAAAAGTGAAGAGTGTGGGCTCCCCTTCCCCTCCCACAAGAGTTGCTTGACTCGATCATTATATGACCTTGAGTTTAAACCATCCAAGGTGTTACTAGGTAGCCCACCCACTCAACATGAGACTTCGACCGCCTCAACGGTTTTCTTTCACGTCTATTGCCAGCAAACTGTGCATGGATGTTTCTATTCGAATCGCTGTAGTATATTTAATATTTAACAATATGGTGCCACAATGGATACATAATTTTATTATAATGTAAATTGGTAAAAATAAGTAAAAATAAAAAATAAACTATTAAGTGTAAATTCAATTAAAAAAGCCCACCTGGGGAAAGAGGGAAGATTTGGGAAGAATCCAATGCTCAAAGTGACATATTTCTTTATTCTATAGTAGAAATAGTCACACACATAATTATTTAAACACTATTTGAGTAATAGAGGGAATATACTAGGGCAAGCCTTTTTTTTAAATACATACTTTTTTTTGGTGATAAATAAAATGATAGAACATTAGGAAAATGGTAGAGCACAAATAAAAGTAACAACACTGACACATATTTACACACACCTCAATATTTCTATGCTATTATAGCATCTTCCTCAGGAAGTAGTAATTAGACTGGCCAGTTAATTACTAATTACTACTTCCTGAGGAAGAATAGTAGTAATTAGTAATTAACTGGCCAGTCTAATTACTACTTCCTGAGGAAGAAGAGTAGTAATTAGTAATTAACTGGCCAGTCTAATTACTACTTCCTGAGGAAGATGCTACAATAGCATAGAAATATTGAAGTGTGTGTAAATATGTGTCAGTGTTGTTACTTTTATTTGTGCTCTACCATTTTCCTAATATTCTATCATTTTATTTATCACTAAATGTTTTTGCTCGATGCACTTTTTTCATACATAATACTTTTTTTTTTTGTAGTCAACATTTCAAAAGTAAAGGAGGCCAAGAAAGGATGGGAGGAGAAGGAAACTGAAATTGTTCAAGTGAGAGAAGAAGAAGGGAAGAAATTAAAGGAAAAAAAAGTGGTGGTTCAAAGGATAAAGGAAGATGGAAGCATTTTATTAAATTGACCAGGCCACAGGCTTGAAACAGTCGATGATGATGTTGATTAATTGTTGATAATATCTATCAAAACTGACAGTTACAGATTACATGACTTGATGTTTGATCATATTAAAAAAAAGTTCTTGTTATTTTTGTAACAAAAATCCTACTATATGTAGGATTGGGCTAAAAGAAAAAAAAAATTCCCTTGAAATTCACCCTTTTCTTTCTATTCCTATGGCTGTAACACCTTACCTAAGTCGGTAGCGTTTCTTTCTTTAGTGCTAAGGGTTGTAGGTTCTATAGCCAGCATGGCTGAAAAAATGTTTTGTTTATGAAATTGGGACTTGCCTTTATCCAGTGATGAATTAATGATATGAAAACTCGCTGTTGTGTCTGTTCGAAAGTTAAGTTAGTTTACAAGCAGTGTGCTGATGTGAACAATCAGTTCAGAAAGAGTATGTTAAATGTTTCAAATTTTAAAAAAAATTTCCCTAATATAGATAAGTTTTTAGTACACAGTACTGGTACTCAGGAATTCTAGAAATAGTAATAATAAGAGATGTAAAATTTATTGAAATAGTGTATAAAAGGTTGGGAATATAGCATTATTTCTCAGACCTTGGTACATATACTCACAAGGGTACACTATGTTGTTTTTTATACACTAGCAAGCTTGATAAACAAATTTATGCAGATTTTGACATGTCAGATATTTTTGGTCTTTTTTTCCCCTCCATTGCGACTTTGTTTAGCTACCACTGAAGGTTTACTTAAAATTTGGAATAATTGTTTATACTTTACAAAATAACATATATTTATTTCCTCTTTTTTATGAACAGCTGAACATTGCCTAGGACATGGTTCTGAAAGGAGGTATGAAACTGACAAAAGTTTGGGAAACACTGGATTAAAACATAAGGATGGATTTATTTTTGTATTATTTATTTGAGGTATTTTAATGTACACTTTCTTAACTGAATGATTATATCAGCACACACTTTCTTAACTGAATGATTATATCAGCACACAAGAATTGCTATGAGCGAAAACGAAAAGGCCTGCCAATATTGCCAGGAAAGGTATTTTCACATACCTTCCAGAGTTATTTTACAAGCCACAATCAACATAGGACCGATGGCTTTACTTCCCCTCCAAAGGAAGTTGTACTATTGCTCATAAAAAATCTCTTGACCCAGGCTGGGTATGAACTCACAAACTTAGGATGGATCATGGTTAGAAGAAAATGGTACAAACAAGAACATTTATCCGGGTAGTAATATTAAGTAGAGATTTTTGAGAAAAAACCCTAGCACAAAATGTCACTAGCAAAATTTGGTAGAGGCTTGCTACCAAACAAAGTAGTCATCATCGTGCTATTCTTTTTTTTTTAGTAAAAATTGAAACTCCATTCCTCATCTAAGCTTGGGAAAAGGGCAGAATAATGTTACTGCAAACATAAATAAAGAAAATGTATATTTGATTAAATATATTATAATAAATGCACACATAGTCACATAACACAAAGAGTTATACCTTACAGACATATTAAATAGTATGAAAAATAATTTAAGTTGGTGGAAAAAAGAGCCTTGTAAAAGAGGAAGCAAAACAGAGAAATAAAGCAAGTGAAGGTTTTAGACACATTGATTGTTCTGTTCGACTGACAGTAGAGATGTCGACAGTTCATCCCGAGGCGCCGCCATTGTCAGTCTCTCCCATCGCTAGTGTTCGACCAGCGCACAATTTCTCTAGATGTTCTGTGTAGAAAGCGTTGAAATTCAACCTGTCGACATTGGCCCACCAATTAGGTTAAAGTCACAAACACCCATAAGAGAATTAAAAAAAAAATTAGATTCAACAATAATTTTAAAGAAAGTTCTCACATGTATAAAACGAAGGATGTACCAAACTTCTAAAACTTTGGTTTACAAATAAAATAAGATGACTTTTAGAAAAAAAAAAGTCGATCTTTCAAAATTTACGAAGCTTCATTAATAAAAACAATGATCGCCAAAATATTCATTTATGTCAAATTATTGTCATTCTGAGCTCTTATGTACATTACAAACTAATATTCATATTAAATAAATTTGAAATCCCGCCTTGGTGGAGTAGTTAGCTAACGCGCTGGTTTTGTGTTGAGCTAGACTGCCGAGGATGAGATCGAGGTTCGAATCTCGGTTGGGTAAACTGGAGTTGGTTTTTCCTAAATGATGTTCCACTCTCCCTCCACGCAAATGTGGGTTCACTTCCTCTTAATTTATCCTTTCCATTTTCTAACCCACTAGCATAATTAGTACTTGAGCATATAGCTCAAATATGTAGTAAGATGCAGTGCTAAATGAAAAATTAAAAAACAAATTTGAAGAAAAATTATTGTATTAATTACTGTGATATTAATTTATCAACTTAAAATTAAATATTACAAACTATACTGTTGCAAGATTACAAACATTACTCAAAATTTTATATGTCAACAACTATTTTTTTTAAGGTTTTCTCGAATGTCAAGGTGACATTTAGCCACCATTGCTGTTGTGAAATCAAGAATTTTAGGCATTACCTGTAAAGAACATTGACTAGTTTCTCGCTGTTGTTTTCGCGACCAAGACTAGAGATGTTGTCCAGCAAAGTGACGAGCACGCCGGTGAACTCGTCATCAAACTTGTTGATTCTCTGCTTAAAACTTCCTCCACTACATTCGTTGATTGACGTGTTGGTGGGAGGCTCTGGTGACTGAACATGGAAAACATTTGCGTTAACAACACTTATTTTTCTCTTTATACTTGTCACCACGTTGAATTTGAAAGAAGTGACTACATTTGCATGAAGAGAAAGTGGAAAACCATTTTGTATAAACCACCCTCAGTAGACCCGAATGGTATTCCGAAATATGATCTCCCTGTCATCGGCAGTTCAGTATAGTGCAAAAGTGACCGACGCCTTAACCAGGGATGGCAAAACTTTTCCAACCAATGTGTCACTTAAGTACTGTCTGAATTTTAAACTAATTTAGTATGCCACTTCTCATTTGGAATTTTTAACAAGTATTTAAAAATCACAACTTGTTGACTAGGCCTATTGAAAAATGTAATGAATAACTTAAAATTGACAAAATTGTCAAAGTGATTGTTTTGGAATACTGTATATTAATTTCAATTATTTAAATAAAAACCTTAAAAGTAACACCTTCAGGGCTGTATGGATATTATTGGCTTCAAAAAACTATACGACGTTGGCAAAAGTTTTATTTTATGTTTATATTTTACATATCAGTGTGGTGGCACACGTGCCGTAGATTCGCCATCCCTGTCTTAGACCATTCGACGACCAAAGCAGATTGTTTAATATATTGAGAGTAATGGGGACAAATTCCCCCCATACCCTCATAAAGGTGTGTGTAAAATTATAATTTTACCACTAAATAATATATTGAAATTAATATTTTATGATAACAAAAAATGTCCAACATAATATGAACTATCATATTGCATACAGCAATACACACCACAATAAATTATATTGCAATTATATAAATTCACATAATTTATTGTTTGTATTATATAAACATTTGAATTATATAAAGATTATTCAAATCTAACACATTAATGATTATATTTGAATGTTGCAATTGATTTGCAATATCAAAACACTGTATTGTTTATAATTATTACATTATACTAGAATCTGGTTAGTGTGATCAATTTACATAAATACGAGACAACACTAAACTAAAACAAACACAAGTTTACAAATATTTATTTATGAGAAAAAAATGATCATATAATCTATTTATTCCAGAGTGTAGATTGTTGTCTCTTTCAATTACATTTCAATTCCCACCAATTATTCTGATGCTTGATACAGTTGACTTACTTATCACATGATATTATTTAGATATTTTAGTGTCTCATGTTACTCTTAACTATATCAGAACGTAAAATGTTAATCTGTCATCCTAATATGTGAGTATATTTTAAATGTTTAGATGAAGTACACAAGTTTTCTTATATCCATACGAAGGATGAATGGCACCAAACAGTTATATTAAATTAAACATTGAAAGGAGGGTAGAAGGGTATGGCCTACACACCAGAAAATTGTAGGCCTCAAAGTTCACAAGAAAACACAAAATTATCTATGTCATTTTTGGGGGTACATCAGTCTTCTTCAGCAGAAGATAGTAAAAAACACTGGATTATAGCAGCATGGCTGGAGGTAGATCATGGTCACTTAGATACTGTTGTTGTTGCCAGCTTCTTGATTCAGGACAAAGGTTTAGGCTTGGAGTCTGCAGTTGCCTGTTCAAACTTGTGTTTTTACTTTTGGTAGATGGATAGAATGTTGTATTTATGTTATATTTAATTATTAAGTTAAACTATATTATTTTTCTTCTGCTGAAAAAGAGGTATGATGTATGCCGAAAATCATATAATTATGTCTTTTATTGCGTTTTATTTGTGAATTTTGAGGCCTATAATTTTCTAGAAGGTGTGTAGGCCTTCCCCTTATATTCAGATGGAGATGGTATTTATATATTAGATTTTTATAACCATACATGATTTGGAATATTTCTTAATTTTTGGGACCAAATGACTAAATCACAAAAGAAGACACTATAACTGAAAAGATCATTCACATTTGCTGATGAAATTTATCCAAAACTAAGGAACCATGCTAATCTAACAGTAATCAAATATATACTACAAAAAGAAGATAGAATTATACAAGTCTACTAATCAGTGGCGGCTCGTCACTTTAGAAAATGAAGGGTGCGGCCAATTTGTTTATTTAATTAGTTACAAATAATATATTTAAAAGAAGATAGACCTTCCAGCAATATTGGTTAAAAATTCATTGATTTAAACTCAAATGAAAAATAACATCACAAACAACATGCCAAAATACAAAATTGCACATTCACTCCAAAGAACGTGGATATGTTGTATAAACCCTGCAGCTGTGTTATTAATGTGCATAAATATAGACATATGTATGTTCATTGTCCTCACAAGTTAACAGGCTCAAGAGAAACAGTAAAATGATTTTTCCAAATCACAGCTGCAAATCCAGCCATTTTTTTGGTATGCATCTTTGGAATTGAGTTGCCTTTTGAAAACTTGATTTTCATTTTTTCTTGGTTTCTATTTGTTCTACATAGAATTCAGGAAATTGCTTAAATTATGATTTCAATTCCCTTTTTTGTTCAAGAAGTAATCTTGAAACATTTATTTTCTTAATTGAGTTATTCAATTAACCTACATAAAATGTTACAACATATAACTCAACAAATCATCACAATCCTAAATTTAATCTACATATAAACACCCACCGTATACATAGCACAGATATGTGTTTTAAGACACAGGAACAAGCAGGGTTGCTGACAACAATATTGCTGGTTCACATATCTCACAAACTTTCAACTTCAGGGAGCATATGGGAAAGCACCTTCATACACAGAAACTAACTACAACCCACTGGTAACAATTTCTGATACAGGGATCTGATACTTGGTTTTAAACAGCACGGCGCCGACAGCTGTTCGCCTGATTGCATACCATTTCAAAAAACATTGCCTGCTATTGCCTAAGCCAAAAAACAAATTTTTCTTGAAACTATTACGGCAAGATAAAATTGTCGTAAAGGTGCAAATAATAATTTTGCAAGGCTCTCATTTATAAGTGGGAAAATGGGGGGGTGCGCGCCTTCGCACCCTAAGGACAAGCCGCCCCTGCTACTAACATATAATACATAACTTATCAAGAACGATACGTCTCCTTGTAGAACATGGCTGGATTATCAAGCTTCTGCATTTTTCAAAATTTCAGTTCATTTCATTTAACAACAGCATGAAACGATCCATGATGTGCGTTTAGCTTATTAGATTTGTACACATAATTTAACTATAGTAGGGCATTTTTGTAGCATTTTACTTGGAAAAAATATGTATTTGGAGATGTACTCTCATTTGCATGGAGAGAGAGTGAGACACATTTAAGAAAATATATATATATATATCCAAATGTGATTCAAACCTAAATCTTCCTGTGGGAGTGAAGTCACAGACAATTCAACCATCATGCATTTTAGCCACAAAAATATCTTTGAAATACTTCAGAATTAGTTTCCAAACTCTAAGAACATGCACAAATTACTGATATATGTGTTATATTTAATAAAAGTAAGAGAATTTCTGATCTTTATTTTAAAACAATAGCACTATTTTTTTAGTGCAAAGTAATCGTAGAAGTGGTGGTGGTGGTCGTCTGTTTATAGTGCAAAGTATATGCATTTATTGGTAAATGCAATTTTTGTTTTAAATTTGTTATTTTTGTCAAAATCATAACAAAAGAAAAAGCCACAGCAAAAGTGTTAGTAGTTACAAACTGAAGTAAATAATTGACCATAACATAATTGTATTAGAAATATTAATATTATGCTACTAAAAATATGTCAATAAAAGTTAGTTTATTGAATTGTAGTAGGAATGTAGATTTATAAAATTACAAATAAATGTATTTGAAGCCAATATTGAAAAAATGGTAATAATAATAATAATAATAATAATAATAATAATAATAATAATTATTATTATTATTATTATTATTATTATTATTATGATTATGATTATGATTATGATTATGATTATGATTATTATTATTATTATTATTATTATTATTATTATTATTATTATTATGATTATGATTATGATTATCATCATCATCATCATCATCATCATCATCATCATCATCATCTATCATCATCATCATCATCATCATCATCATTATCATTATCATTATTATTATTATTATTATTATTATTATTATTATTATTATTATTATATTTTAGCAACAACCATACTATCTGTCAAAATTACCAGCGGCAAAATATATTTTATTTATGAATGTATAAAAGTTGACATATTGTTTTTAAATGTAAGATACAACCTTTCCTATCGTGTTCTCACTTTTCACAAAATCTCACAAAGAAAATGCTTTGACATTTTCCTGGACCAAAAATCTAATTTTTCCTGACAATCCCCCAAATCAAGATTTATAAAGACAAATAATTTAACTAACCCCTTTTTATGTTTGATAGATATATTTAAACACTATCATCCTTTTACTCAAAATCTATGTAATCTATTGGTCAGATATCCTGGCTATAGATTTAGAGGTCCTAAGTTCGATCCTCGGTACATCCAGATTTTTATGGGAAACAGTGGGTCAGGAACAAGGTCAACTAAGTCTTTTGAGGTCAAATGAGTTACTTAAATGATTATGGAGCAGCTCTGGTCTAAAAAACTGAGATTAACAGTTCATTGTACTGACCACATGATTCTCTCTATCCGCAAATATTGGCACTATCTTCGCCAACATACAGAAGCCACTCAGTCAGCATAGCTTGCTTGCGGGTTGACACCATAAAGTTTTTTTTGGTATAAGGAATATTTTATACGATCAATTTAAATGTGTTTCAAAATAATTAACTTTTCACCCTCCATGGATAAATACGTATAATAGGTTGTCTGCATTTATAAAATGAAAAATTGTATACACCATTTACACCATTTTTTAAGAAGACACAAAGATGGGGAAATGATATTTTAAGACAGTAGCATCAATAGTTGGAAACTAAATCTTATGTTATGTTGTATTAAATAAACAAAAGTATGTAATTATTTTGACACATAATGAATTTTGTGATTTTTCCCTTTTCATAATACAAATTTAAATTAAAGGTTAGTTACGAAGCAGCATAGTAGATTAATATTTTATAATTTTTGCCTCAAGATGGTCGAAACAAAATATGAAAAATGCACAAACTTGGTAAAATTGCCGAATGTAAAAGAACCTGAAACTATAATTTGATAAACAAAAAGTTGTAGCATTTCATTTCACAATAAATAATATTATATAATATAACTCATCACAAAATCAAAAATAATTAAAATTTTATGTAATACTCTACTACAGATCAATCGTTTTAAAGTGAATCTTGTTTGTCAATTTACTCTGCCATGATAACTTTTTTTAAATAAATCTATGATCATGTTGTGATGAAACGCTTTAGTGTGTTGATCCCGTTCGAGTGAATAAGGTTTGAAATATTGTGGGAAAAAAAGTCAAATGAGAGCACCAAATAAATTTGTAAAGCCTTAAACTCCCTACATGCCAATTATTTTTGGTTCATGCCCTCCAACTAAGTTAATAAAATTATTTTATTTCAATTAAGTTATTACTTTTCTTCAAATAGATGTCACCTTGAACATCGCTAAAACAACTCGCCTTGAAAACTAAGAAAAATTGAGAATATGTATATAATGAGAAAAAAATTCTACATTTATTTTCAACTTGTATAGTGATCTTCAAGACCAGCACAAATTTGTGTACTCAAATAGTAAGCAAAGCACATGGTGATCTACAGGCCACAAACTGATAATTTACCTCGAGAGTAAATCGACCTTAAGAAATTATTTTCAACATCATTACAGTCTACTCTCGATAACCCATACTAAAGGCGATGGGGGTCTGTCCGAGTTACGAAAAGTCCGTCTTATCAAGGGGAGATAAAGTTGTGCCTAATGAATGAAAACTAATATTTATCTAAATTCTAAAGTAATGTTATACTGTGATGTGACGAGGTGAGCAATACATATCAGATAAGACACATATACAAATAACACAGTTAGGTACTGTGATGAGAAAGATATAGATTACAACAGGCCTACAGTACTTGCAAACTATCTTTATACTGTACTGTATGTGTGGGGGCGAGATGGAAGGAGTAGTAGTGCTGTGTTGCAAGATATTTGCCAGCCCCCTGCATTACACTACTTCTATATCTATTTTAACCTGCCAGCATACAGCTGGTGTGTTACTAAATAAAATTTTACTTTCGGAAAATTTTATCCGAATTATCCTAAGTCCGAGATATCGAGGTCTGAGTTATTGAGAGTTGGCTTTATGTATGTAAAGTGTGGAGAGAGTGTAAAATAATGTAATATAACTCATATGTGATAGTTTTAGGTTAAGCTTTTTTTTTTAGTTTCTCTGTACATCTTGCAAAAGAACAAAAATTCTCAAAATTTAAAATCATGTTTAGCTGTAAAAGTGATAACAATTGATGAAAGAAGGTACAAAAGGAAATAAACACAATATGGCTTTTAAAATGAAAAGATGAACACAGTTCACACTTTACATTGCTGCCACTGTACAAAGAAGTACTGGGTTGCTTCTTGAAGAAAATCAATCGTTCCCGTCCAATCCTGGGACCTAGGTTTCATTCTATCGGAACTCATCAGGAGGGAGCGTGAAACGCGCAACACAACTTTCTAAAAGAGAGATCCAAAAAATACAATAGGGAGAAAATAAAAGTGATATTAAATTGCAAGTGTGAATAGTGTGTAGGGAAATGAAAATATTGGGTTTTTTTTTTTTCTATCAAGGCCTAACCAAACAATCCTTTAAGGTTGGTTTCCTTCCCTATCACTCACATAACATTATTTCATCTTGCTTCCTCTTTGTTCTCAAGTTATAGGTAAATTATTATTTTTTAATATGCAGAAACTGTTAAGGTGTGTATGTAGGGGATGCGAGAAAAAAAGTCAGTGGTTTTGCAGATTTTCTATAAAAGTGTTTTTTGGCCACAATAAATTAAATAGCACTCCAGTAGAAACAAAGTTTAGTTTTCTTTACATGGCAATATCAACATTGTTGTTGAATATTTGTCAAGGGTGTCCTGGGATTTAATGACAACTTTTTATCTTCATTTAAAAAGTTATTCATCTAATACAGCTAGGCTCATGACAGATATTCAACAATTTACTGTCGATATCACCTTGTATAGAAAATTAAACTCTATGTCTATACTGGAGAAATATTTTATTTATTTTGGCCAATAAAAGAAGGTTTTGCTTGAAAATGGGGAAAACACTACCTTTTCCTCGAATTCTCTACACTCCCACCTTAACCTCCTATGTTCAAGATATTTTATGGAAATCCGATTTTGAGATTCTTAGCTGAAATGAAAATTTGAATCTTTCCAAACAAGTTTCACTTCACAACGGGCAAATCATTCAATATTCAAAACGTCCATCTAACAGAGTCATGATGCATAAACAAAGTCGATGCGAACAGGTAATGTTTGATACCTCACAATAAGTGTCGGAGCCCTCATATCCAGGGCCAAGCATGGATGTAAGCTCAGCGTCCACATAGTACTTCGTCATTTGCTGCACGCAAAAAACACAACAAAAGACATGGATATTGTTACAGCTAAAGAACACCAGTTCAACAATAAATTGACCCCAAGAGTATTCAAAGAGTACTTGATCATTTGTTGCACGAGAAGACACAACCAAAACATAGAAATAGCGCTACAAGCATCACAGGAAAATGTCACCAGATTTACAATAAATAAATCTCTGCTGCATTCACATATTACTCTTTATCATTTTCTGAAAGTATAAACACAACATAACATTAAAGTACTGTTACAGCTCTTGCAGATAAAATATGAATCGACAATAGATTGTGTAAACATTATTAAAACATAATGCTTAATCATTCACTGCACACAAAACACAGCTAAAGATAAATGTTGAAATTATCGTAAACAAAGTCGTCAGCTTAAGATCCTGAGTAATGTCATGCGGAGGGGGGAGGGGGGGTAAAGTCAACATATTTTTATCGGCAAATCTTCGTAATGTATTATTTCAAAGCAAAGTCAAAGTTTTTTTAAGCTTTTCACACCCCTAATTAATGGTATAAAGAACTAATTTTCTACTTAAACATGTTTTTTAAACCTAAAAATAGTATTCAGTGAGGAGAAAACATTAATATAATCCACATGATAAACATGGCTCCAGCTCCAAAATATCTAAACGGTTAAAATGGGTTCAATGTATTTATGTAGAATTATGTTTTTAGTTTTTACCACTTTCTAGTATTTTCTAGGGATGGGATCCTCAATTCCTCAAAATACCTCAGGTCCTTAAGATTTTTTAATTCCAATTTATTTGATGTATTTAACATACACACTCTAAACCGACTGATTAGGTCAGCACATGAGAATTTTTACGAGCACGAAAGGGCCTACCAATTTTGCCGGGAAAGCTATCTTCACATACCCGCCATGGTTCTTTTACATGCCAGAATTGATATTGGGACCGAGAGTCTTACTTTCCCTCAGAAGGAAGTTGTGCTACAGATTTTTATCGCTAAAGAAAAATATGTCGATCCTGGCTGGGTTTAAAACCATGAACATCAATTCCTGAGGCAAGCACTTTAACCCAAGACCGCTGAGGTCGACAAGTCCTTAAGAATATTCAATATTCGAGAATTTGAGAAAATATCGGACTTTAGATTTAAAAAAAGTATTTTCAAAATTTTTTAATGTAATTTGTTTTAGAGCTTAAAAGCTTCATATTGGAAGTTCAGTCCAAACATCAATATATATTCCTATTTCCTCTTGTATGTACATAATTTTTTACAAAATTCGAATTCTAGATTATGATTTGGATTCGTAAAATATTGAATCCAAACCCTTTCTACTATTTTTTTAGAAACTATTTACTTTCAATTGTTTCAACATTTCTGTCTGACCAACCCCATACCACAGGCACTTGAAGTGCATTATAAGAATCGCACCTGCATGAAATGACAGAACTGCTCACACGCAGACATGAGACTGTTGACTATCCTCAGAAGATCAGGGTTCGTCAGCATACAGTCCTTGAGGCAGGTATCTAAGAAGTCCGAGTGACACACCAGAACCTCGTCCACGTTGTTCACCTAAATCACAACAACTCAACTGTCACATCCGGATCGAAGACAAGAAGAAATCAACAGAGACCTCATGTGTGGTAAATAAAATTATTGAATTTTGTTAGATAAAAATTTGGATTTTGAATAAAAAGTCAGTAAATAAAATATTTAAAGTGAATGCCCTTTAAAACTATTCCTCCTAGTTATAAAAAAATAAAGGACACAAATACCTGGGTTTTTTTTTGTACAGTAAAAATGATAGGTACATAAACTCTGTTTATGATCCTCTTGTTGTAGAAATGTATATTTTATAAGTCATTTTTGGTCATTTTGGAATTTAAAGTAATTATTTCTTGGTTTATGTCATTTTTGAGTTATTTTTATTTGTTTTTAGGTATTTTAGTGCATTCATGTTGAATAAGTATATTTTTAATACTATCAATAAGTTTATTTTATAAATGATCAAACAAACTGTGGTTATAGGTCATGTGATGAGAATGAAGAAGAAGAGAATACCTAAGAAAGCCTTACAGAACAAGGAGAAGGGTAGAAGATCTATTGGTAGAGTCCCATGAAAATGGTTTCATTTTTAGTTAAATTTTGTTTTTTAAATCTCACATTTCGGTGTTATTTTGTGTTTATTCAAAATTATAAGTATGTATTTGCTTTAAAATTCTTTTGTCAATTTTGTAGCCTAAAGTTAGCTTACACTACAACAAAATACTTATTAAATTACAGCATGATAAAATTTCTGCTTATTTATTCTTAATTTTGTGTTAATTTAAAGATTTTTTTGTTGTTGTAGAAGCATTGTTATTTCGTTTTATAGGAGAATTTTGTGTAACAAGGCAATTTCATTTTATTTTGCTTTTCAAAAACATTGTAAATCATATCTAAAAACTATCAAAGAAAAAAGTACTTGATATCATCTTTGTATGGAACTTTTCGCTTTATTGCGTCTCACCATTTTTACGGGGCTCTACCTATTGGAAGACTATGGAAAATATGGATGGACCAAGCGCATGAGGACATGGAAGCTAAAGGAGCGGAGTGAAGACGCGTGACTGAGGGAGATGTTGGAGACACTAAAATTAGGCTTGAGAGGGTTGCGTTGGAAAAGGGGTAGCTATTACTTCTCAAGCCCATATTTGTAAATCAATGTTATATTTAGCTGAATGCAAGAGTTTAGTTGTTAAAGGCTTTTCATTGTGTTTTACATTTGTAGAGCGTGTGTTTGATTTAGTCGTGTAAATTTAGTACAAGTTATTGTTGAGATTTTAAGGTCATTTTTTGAAACAATTTTAAGTTTTAGAATTCTTTAAGTCATTTTTCGATAATTTAGGTTATCAAAATTTGGCCCCTGGTTATTAGCTAAACAAACCAAGATGTGAAATAGGGAAAGAAAAGGATCATTTAAGTCAAAATATGCATTAAGATTTTGCACAATCTATTTTGATGATGAATGTAAATGTGAGAGAGACTAGAAAAGTGGAGGCCATGGGAATGAAGATTGTTAGGAGCAGGTTAGCTGTCACAAGGAGAAACAAGATTAGGAATGAAGGTATCTGGGAAAGATTTGGGGTACAGGGAGTACATGAAATAGTAGCTGAAGCAAGGCTAAGACGTAATGAAAATGGAGGAGAGAATCGCAAAGGTAATGATAGAGATAGAGTTTGTGGGAGAAAATACCGCATGAGAGACTAAGAAAGCGATGGGAGGAGCAGGTGAAAGAAAGTGTGCAAGTGAGAGGGGAAGAATGGAAGTGATTAAAAGAGAAAGAGTGGTGGAAGGATTAAGGAAGATGGAGACATTTTACTAAAGTGACCCAGCCCCAGGATGGAAACAGTTGTTGATGATGATGATGATGATGTTCCCACTAACCCTTGAATGTGTGAGTACAAGGTGTACATACATCAGTGTTTTTAAAGGTATACATTTATGGCATAACTACAATTAAGGCAGCAACAAAATACAAAGTTTATTCTTTTAAATTTAGAAAACACAATAAATTTTAGCAATTCACTTGTAAAAAAACAGCTGGTTACAATAAAATAACCACCATATGGTTTCAGTTATTATCTTGATTTAATGTTGATACGTGACAATTACCATGTAATAAATTGAATTTAATATTCACTTATACGCTCAAGGATGTGTTTCTATTGACACAGAATAATTACAACAGATTAAAACTGCTACCAAAAAAAAAATAGTTTTACACTACTAGAAATGTGAACTTACGTTATTTATTTTGCTGAGGAACGCAAGCCAGTTGGGTTCGATGACTTCAACCATCATGTAATATTCCAGGTTCTGAATACAGTTTAACATGTGCTGACGCAGGGCAAACGCAGGGACATACATCTTAGCATTCTTCAGGTGGAAGGACTTACCCACTTTGTTTGAGATCCACACCCTGCACAAGAGAAAGATACGTGTAATTCCATGATAAAAAACGTATGGATGGTAGGTGCACTAGGGTGGAGCAAAAACAAAATTAAATTAGCGGAAACAGGTATCCATCAATAGTTGTGTATTAGGCCCATTAACATTTCTGTGATTTTTATTTTTTTTAAAGTCATCTTCAATCTGCGTATCAGGCCTAAAGTTTGAAATTTTTTCTAAAATTTGTTATTTATAAAAAAAAATTCCTACCAGTTAAATGTGATAAACAGTTTTTGGGTAGTGATAAAATGCTAGACAAAGACCTTGAAAACAACATAAATGTTTCCCTACTGTTAGTTTTTACATCTTCAGATCTTTAGACCAAATTTATCAAACTGTATGATGAAATGAAAAAAAAAATTCCTAATCAAAGTGAATAAAAAGTAAAGGTGTTTGAAGTACACTTTTTCAATTTGAAGCAGACTCAAATCAAAGATGTGAAATATTCACCAAGCCAAATCTTTTTGTTAACTGTTTTATGGTTGAAAAAATATATTGAGCTTATTTAGATTATACTTTGCACTAAAATCAATTAGAAAACTTTTTTATGCACAAATGTTTGTAATATTACATTCTAATCTGATGAATCAGGTTATTATCACAAAATGCAGATCAATTAATTCAGACTTTTTTAATATGAATATTAATTTGTAATGTGCATAGTGTTTTTGTTTTTTGTAGCCATGCATCTTACTACCTGTTCAGGTGATACGAATTTATGATAATTACTCTAATGGGGTAGGGATGTGAAAGTAAGTATTTTAGAGGTAATCTACCTGCTTTTGTGTGGAAGAAGAGTGGGAAGCCATTTAGGGAAAACCTTCCTCAGTAGACACGACCAGGATTTGAACTCTGATCTCCCCGTCATCAGCAGGCCAGTCTAATACGAGAGTGGCACGCCTTAGACCATTCGGCCACTGAGGCGGGTTACATAGTGTAGATGCACAGATTAGCAATAAATGAAAATAAATTAAGTATTTAGCTGTCAATATTATTATTATTGTTGTTATTGTTAAATGTCTATGTACTACTGTTATGCCGTTGGATTTAAGGATTAGAAAGGTTGTATTTAGAAAAAAATACATCATTGGTGTGGAGAGAAAATGGAAAGCCAGTTTGGAAAAATAAACCTCAGTACACCTGACTGAGATTTGAACATCGATCTTCCAGTCATCGCCAGTCTGGTCTACTGCTATAGTAGCGCCTTAAACCATGCGGCCATTAAAGCCAGTATCAATATTATTAATGGCAAAGTTTCGTGACCACCGGAATTTTTTTTTCGAAGACAAGTCAAATATTACTTTTTTTACAAGCCATGTAATAAATGTAAATAAAAACTAATAAAAGGTACCAAGTAATAATGGCTTTTGCAATGAAAAAGACTTCAGATTCACACCAATATTATTTTCCCAAGGAGAAATGGGTGACTATTAAAGAAAACAGATCGCAAAAAAAATCTATCGAACAAGGTTTCATCTATCGCTTAATGGTTCTTTTCAGGGAGTAGTGCTGGACTTGTGTTACTTTTGGTGAGGTTAGACATGAAATTCTACTGTCCAAAAAAACAGGGAGCTGGAGAGGGTTCTGTTCTAGTGGATGAACAAGCGAACAGAGAAGATTTTATTTATCTAATTCACCCCAAACACAGCCCCACTACCCTTCAAAGATGTCAGAATGTAGAACAAACTATAAAGTATAAGCCTCACCCGATTGGTGGCCGCATGGTCTAAGGCGTCACTCTTGCAATATACTAGATTGCTGATGACAAGGTGATCGGGATTTGAATCCTGGTCGAATGTTTTGAGGGTGATTTTCCCTAAATGGTTTTCCACTTTCCCAATGCAAATGCAGGTACATCCCTCTAAATTAACCTACCTCATCCCTAATGCAATAGGATAATTAGTACAAAGTCATATATCAACCCAAATGAGTAGTAAAAAACTACAAGAAATTTTTTATGGACAGACAAGAGAGACCATGGGCTCAGTTGTGACTCATTAAACACAAGTGTCAACAATTAACCACTCTACAATTTCCCCATGCATGTAACTATTATTTTTCTTACCACCAAACAAACCCAAAAGTTTCATATCCATTATTTCCAGCAAAACATTGTTAATTTTTAAACAGATTTGCAAATATTTTCGCATTAATTTTAAGCTAGCTTATCTTGTTGACAATGATTTAAACCTGCTTTGGTGGACAAATGGTGTAAAGTGCCATCGTTGTAATAGACTGGACTGTCAATGACAAACAGATAGAGGTTAAAATCTTGGTCAGGTGTATTAAGGGTAGTTTTCCATGTTTCCTATGGATAAATATAGGATATAACATCTAAATTCCTGATCCATTTACTTCATTAGGATAATTAATATGTACGTGTATAACTCAAATGGAGTAGTGAAACGCAAAATAAAAATAAAACAAAAAAAATCACTTATTTAGTCCAGTACCAGTTTCCAAACAATTAATTACCATGAAAAGTGTATATTTAAATTGTTAGTAGTTGTTAGTAGTTGCACTTACCTACAAAGTAAGCGCTCCACATGTTTGCAGTGGAACAAGTGCCTGAAGATCATTTGGTAGCAAGCTATGGCCTTGCGGTTCAACACCAAGGACACGGGCCACTTTACTTCGTAACCAAATGTGAACGATTCAAGTCCTACCAAATTCAGGTGATCCAGCGGTAGCCGGTATTCTGTGGAAAGAGAAGGGGGGGGGATATTTTATAATCTATGTTTCAACAGAAGACATAAAATAAAACTTTTTTCTTTTTTTTTAAATTTTGAGATGAATAATTATTGTATATGTGAAAGAAAATAAGATCAAATAAGAGTGTTAGTTAGAGATGGATCAGTTCCTTCATTTCTCAAAGCCAAATATAAAATTTTCTTTCAAACTTCGAATCTTTAAAAATATACAAATTTAGTTAAGGTTAAAATATCTAAAATTTAATTTAGAAATTTTGCTTAAGGCTTGGTGCCACTGACAAATTATATTTTGTTTGTCGTGTATATTAATGTCAGGTAAACAACAAAGAGAGCATTTTTATAGTAAATTAAGTACATAAGTTCAATTTTGTCCTTTTTTTTTTGCTACTTTCCCAATTTCTTAACTTTATATAATTCCTTCTACCAATTGCTAAAAATTGTTATTTGAAGTCAAGTCTTCATAATTATTGTATTTGAGATTTTTTTTGAGAACTTAAAAATTTTTTTTTCTTTTTAGCACAGCGTCTTACTACTCGTTCGGGTTATACGCATATTTACTAATTACACTAATGGGTTAGGGATTAGGAAGGCTTAATTTAGAGGAAATGCACCCACATTTATGTGGAAGGAGAGTGGAATACCATTTAGGAAAGACCATCCTCCGTGCACCCGACCGGAATCGAACCTCGATCTGCCCGTCTTCAGCAGTCTAGCCCAACACAAGAGTAGCGTGTTAGATCACGTGGCCACCGAAGCTTATTTTACAAATATTGAATCTCTCAAATACCATAGGATTAGAAGGATTCGAGGAATTGAGGATTTGAGTGGCCCATCTCTAAACATAAATACAGCATTAACATTATTTTAGTAGTTATAAATTTTACTTAAAATTCATTTAAATTATGTGTATAAGTTTTTACAGCCAGTTGACACAAAATAATTATCTTTTGACTCATAGCGACAAGGTCAATCTTACACTACATAAAATGGTAGATTCTCAGCCAGGAACCAACCAACCTCACGGATCAGATCAACTAAAAGCCTTGTTCATTCTCTCACCTTTCTCTTCTTGCGTCTCTATACTGAGTATCTTAGACATCTGGAATGTGAGGTCATAGGGCAACAGTTCAGTCCTCATGTCATCCTTATAAGGGTCACTGTTGGCGGCCGAGGTCCGCAAGGCGAGCTCCAGCAGGGACTCGAGACGAGTGGGCACGATGTCGCCAATGTTCTTGCTAAGCTCCTCCTCACAACTATCCATGAACTGCACGATGAAGTCGCCTTGATCCAGTAGGAAATAGTGTTTCACTGACCTAAAGGGAATGAAAGTACTCAGATCAACACGTTTAGTTGTAAATCAAGTCATGAATTTATTAGTAATGTCAACAGTGAACCTTTTTTATTAGACATGGGACAATTGAATTCCATAAATTATATCTTTTCCAAAAGATTTGATAGCACAATTTTAATTCAATAAAACACCAAACATGTCACGCATGTATAATAAAATTGTACATATATAAATGCAATGTTGGGTGATTAATTTATATAATTTTCAAACTTTTATGGTGTCATTTCGCAAATGAACATATCGGCCGAGTGGCCGTTGTTTGTTGGTGAAGAGAGTTTTGACTTCTGCGGATAGAGGGTGTAGATCAGTGCCGCTACTTTTTCATTCAGGTAGCTCCTCAAATGTCCTCATGAGACTGAGATGACCTCATAGTAAGTAAGCGGTTCATTCATTCCAAAAGTTTCCATACTGTCGAAAAACTGTTTTTTAGGTAAAATGTTGTTTAACTATGATGTATGTCTGACATTTGTTATTACGATAATTAAAGCTAAACAGGTTCTGCGCATGAAAAGAAAACGTGGAGAAAATCAAACTTTATTCAATATCCTTTGGCAACTACACCATCAGTTGTGCTTTATTATTAACGCCATTTATTAGTTTTAAAGTGGCAGTGATATAAGGAATTAATAGTTGTAGGTCGAAGAAGCTCAGTCGGTAGCGTATCTGCCTATTGAACTAAGGGTCCCGGGTTCGATTCCTGACATGACCGAAAATTTATCATTGATGGAAATATGGGCTTACACTTTCAAAGTGATGAATTAATGGCCGGGAACTGGATGTTGTGCTTGTCCTAGTCTCAAGTTAGATTATAAGGCAAATGACGCTAAGACAAGCCTAGCAAGCCGGTAGTGGAAATTATATTACTTGAATAAAAAAGTGACCAAGACCAAAGGCTGGAAACAGTGATGAATGTAAAAGTCGAAGTAGTGCAACGAAATTGAATAAGTTGAAGACTTCTTATACTATACTCACTTGAGTCTTCGCATGAGATCATTTTCCTCCATCAGCAATTGTAGCAATGTTTTACTAGCAAACAAGTATGCCTTCTCTATCGACTCAAAGTACTGTCGTTCCTTGATTGTATATACAATGTCTTCATCTTGAGGAGTCTTGATGTTTTTACCTGAAATAAAACAATTATTTAATGTACACCACTAGTCAAGTATTTCTCGAGGTAGGGGGTTGTGAAACCTCGAAAACTTCTTTGCTTCAAAAAATAAATCTGCTTCAGCATAAAAAAAAAGCTGTGCCAATAAAAATATTAACAATTAAAATACTCACATATGTTTAATTCTTGTCATTTTCTGCTGTCATGTATATTATTGTTTAATGTTTACCTTACAGTAGGGGCCTGCAAGTTTGGGTTTTTTCTTTCGAGTCAAGTATTTTAAAAAGCTCCTTGAGTTTGAGTATTTTCAGTTTTAAAATGTTAAGTGTATATATTTGTTTGTATTTAAAATGTCACTAGGGAAAACAAACATAAAATGTAAATACCACCTCTTTAAAATGTGAGATTTTAAAAATATATTAAAACCAAATATGTTCTTATGATAAGAATAACACTCATTTTTATAGATAGTAAATACTTTTGAAAAAAAAGTTTAAAAATGGAGCGGGTCTAAGATAAAATTACTACCTATACCGGTAACTTAAAGGTAAAGTATTTTATATAGCATATATTATAAATTTGTGTAAATGTTGTATTGAAGTATATTAAGAGCAGTATAAATATAATCCATTTAAAAATGAGAAATTGCCTTGAATAGCCATGACACCTTAGAACATTTGGTTACCTACTGAAGCAGGTTACTTATATTTTGAGTCATGCTTAAACAACCACTAAAAGTCTTCTAGAACTTGATTGTTTGAGCACTTGCACACCCCTATAATGGCTCAAAAATAAAAGCTTGCTTCTCACCACATTGTCGAATGACATTGAGGTATTTTCCAGTTCGTAGAATAACATCAGCAACTCTCTCCAGGAATACTGGTATCCTCTCTCTGCGTATAGTGTACCTCTTCTCCCAATAGTCAGCAGAGTAGTCCAGAGGGAGATCTTCCTTCTGGATCATCTCGTTATCCTCAACCAAGAACTAAGAAGAGTCGGTAATAAAACAAAAACTTTAATTTTTACCAATAGCTTTATTTCTTTTTAACTAAAATGCAAGTGATCCATTTTTAGATACCAAAGAACTAATATTTCATAGAACAAAGTGGGTTAAGCTTTTTTTTATATCGTGGCATATAGATCCGACACCTTGTTTTGAGTCACTGTTCAGTCGGCCCTTGTCTCTTTCCTCCGCACTTGAACAGCCCACGTCACCCACCCTCTCTACTGCCTGGACTGCTCCACAGTCCATGTTCTCTGAGCCGTTTGCAACGATTTTCCCACTGTACTCAGCGCCCATGAGAAATCCTCTCTTTATTGGCTTGCATGATGGTTACTGTCTCTCATATTTGCACGCACCAATGGAAGCTCCCTTTTCTCCCATTGGACAACGCCAGGCAGTAGTGGAGGATATTTAACATGATGGTTCCTCGGTCAGAAGCGTCAGTCAGCCTCAGCTAGTCGGAAAGTGGCTACCCAATCCGGGTGTGCCACCTGTTTTAAAGAGCTAATAAATTGCCTTATATTACGAAAGAGCAATATTGTTTAACTTTCTCTCTCCCCATCATCACCCTACCTCCCACCGCGACTCATCTTGCCGGGATTTCCCCATGTTCCACCGCAACTTATGTTGCCGGGATATCCTTCTGTTCCACCGCGACTCACGTTTCCGGAACAATCACCCTACATTCCCTCGCAACTCACGCTGGCGTGACCAGCACCCCATCGCACCCACCTTGGGACTTCCTCATGTTCCACCGAAACTCACGTTGTCAGGACATCCTTCTGTTTCACCGCGACTAACATTGCCCGAACACACCCTCCGAACTTTTTCCTACCCCTACCCACATGTGTCTGAACACAATGTCGCCGTCGTCACGACATCAACCAGTTACCCCAAAAGCCGCAGCAAGGGATAACAACCTTAGCTCGGTTGGTAGTGTGTCTGTCTACTGAGCTAAGGGTCCCGGGTTAGATTCCCGGCATGGTCGAAAATTAATATGTAAAATGTAGGTTTACCCTTTCAAAGTGATAAATTAACGACCGGGGACTGGATATTGTGCCTGTCCTAGTCTTAAGTTATATTATAGGGCATATGAAGCTATGACAGGCCTAGCCAGCCAGTAGTGTAAAAAAATATGACTTGAATAAAAAACTGACCCCTGGAAACAGTGATGGATGTAAAGTAAAGTTAATTAAAGAACAACTTACACTAACAAGTAGCCAAAGTAATTTTGAATAAAACATACTTTTAGTTAGATTTAATAGACGTGAAAGTATGTATAAGAATTAATACATACATCAACATTTTGCAAAACCTGTTTTTTATGAACCTTTACTTAGCACATTAAAATAGGCATTAAAACATATTAAAGTTAACTGTAGACATTTTAAACTTATAATACTTGTGTGAAATAAAACGAGACTAAATACTTTCCTGAAATAAACTAGTTTACCCTTTAAATGCAAACTTTGATAAAGTTTGTCAATTTAGATATGAATTAACAATATCAATAAAAACTAAACATATTTTATCAGTAGCCGTTATTTTCCTTTATCCTCTGAGATTAAAAAAACAGTACCAACTGTGTTATTACAGTTTTCTTAATAATTAATAATTATTTGATAAACCAATCAAAGTTCCTTTAGTCTGGTAAACTAATTATTCTCACTCAAAGACTATTTGTAAAAGAAGTAAGAGACGTGTTTTAACTGCTATTTTAAGTGATTATTGAGACCAAAAGCATATACAGTAGACTCATGATTAACTGAGGTAATTGGGACTGTGCCTACCTTGGACACGAAAAAACATGGATGATACGAAGTATGTAGAATATACAAGATATAATAGGATTTATAGGTTATAAATCAGTAGAACGTAATGCATTTGTTTATTGTTTGTAAGTTTCAAATTATTGATCTACTAAAACATATTACATTACGCAGTATTACATTCACTGCTTTATAGAGTTAAGCTAAATTTAAAAAAATTAACAATCATTTTACTGTACTGTAGTTAAAAAACGTATTTTATTTGGAAAAAATTATTAAAAAACATTTTATATTACAAATTGCATAGTGTACCTATTGTGTGTGATATTTAACTATTGTATGATTATTTTATTAAAATTAGACACTTTGAGAGAATGAATGCCTCAGTTAACACGTAGCCTCAGATATTCGCGCATCTACTGTAGTTGGATAAAAAAGGAAACATTTTAGATGTAACTTTTCTACTCCTAATTAGAGTTGAGTCCAATACACTATTTTACTAATCCGAATCACCATATCATCTTCAAATCCCAAATCTTGAATCTGAATCCAAATCTTTAAAAAAATTACCAATAAAAAGGAAATATAAATATAATATAATAGTAAAAAATACATATAGTAACTAAATATTAGCAGTATTTCTTATAATTCATT
Source organism: Timema genevievae (assembly GCA_902155825.1). NCBI lineage: Eukaryota > Metazoa > Arthropoda > Insecta > Phasmatodea > Timematidae > Timema > Timema genevievae. Next base: position 155,768 of record CABFWO010000921.1, on the reverse strand, counting down.
CATTACAAAAGTCCAACATTCAGTTAAGTGTTAAATTACTGGTCTGGGGCCTGGCCGTCAAGTTCATCCTATAATTATTATAGTTAGTTCTGAATCACCAATAAGCAGTAATAGAGGTTTAAAACAGATTTCACTTTAAACATTGAAAACTTTTTTTTTATGGATTTGAGTCTTGAATCCGAAACATTCTCAAATCCTCGAATTTTGAGAATCCCCAAGGACTCAACTACGCCTAACACTATAACACATAAATTTAAGTTTTTTCCTCACAGTTTTTAACAAAAATCAAAATATTTACCACATTATTATGTCAAAAATTCTACTTTTTTTTAAACGAAATCCAATATTTTGGTTTACCACAAATGAGAGTCTCTAGGAATGAGGAATTGGAACAAAAGAAATATGGCTTTTACACTAAAAAGAAGAACACAACTCACAATTTACACTGATGCTACAGTCTTAACTTGATGGTGCTGCTTGTGGATAGCAAAAGAAACAGGACACTCTTTTTTTTTAAACACCTCGTCTTGCTACCTATTCAGGTTACACACATATGTACTAATTATGCTAATGAGCTAGGTGTAAGAAAGGTTGGATTTAAAGGAAATGTATCCACATATTCATGGAAAAAGAGTGGAAAACCATTTTAGATAAACCATCCTAAGTAGGCCCGAGCGGGATTTGAACCCAGATCCAACTGTCATTGGCAGTCCAGTCTAACACTAGAATCAAGCCTTATACCATGCGGAACCGAAGCAGGTGATGCTATATCTGTGTAAATATTACAAGTTCAACTAGATTTCCAAGACCAGTGCGAGTCCACAAAGATAAACTGGACTCCTTTCCTCTCAGTTCCCAGCCATTTCCATTACCTCTTGATACGGGTCACAGATGGCTCCTTTGTAGACCCACTTCTCCAAGATCTCCATATAAGGAACAGACGCGGCTTGCGTCAAGTAGAGGCACAGTTCCTGGCCTTTGGTGTCGCCCATATAACTTGACGTCTGTTCGTGAAGAAGACTTAGCACTTGACCACCCTTCGCTTCCGCCTGAATTTAAAATGACAGCAACAACTATACTATATATGAGGTATGCTCACTTATACAAAGTTCCGAACAATAGAGAAAAATATAAAGCAATTATTCTTCAAATTTATAAAAGCCTTATTTGCTGTTATCAATAAATCTAAATGTTGCATGCTAGTTTAGTTCGTACTTGGGAAAATATAAAGTTTTAATAGAAATATTTAAAAATGACAATCGGTTTTTGGAAGTTTAAAATATCAACCAAAAAGGTTGTCATCTCCTACTTCAAGCATAATTTCTTACATTTATTATTTTATATGAACATGTTAGGTTAGTGTGTGTTCAGAATTGGGTGATTTTTCATCATAGCCTTTATTAGATTATCTGGCATTTCATTTAGGTACCTACAATTTTGTAAAATACACTTGACATGATCTTTGTTTTTAAGTGAGCCAGCACAGCTCAAGCATCGCCTTTTTAGATATACTTTTTAAGGTTGTTTGGAATAGAGCACTAGGCTAAATCACGCTTGCCTCTAACCCCAACCTTAGGTAATTACTCTCCTTCCTACCAGCACACTTATTATTACACTCAATGTCACAATTATAATTATAATTATAATAATAATAATAATAATACAGAATATAACAATATTTTTAGTTTTTCTATCTATCTATCTATCTATCTATCTATCTATCTATATACAGGGTGGCTACAAAACATATTTTACAAAATTCCCTGACTTTTCCAGGTTTTCCAGGCAACATTTTTCAATTTTCCCTGACTACTTTTTCCAGTTTTAATGGTGGATAATGACTTGTTTTATTTATTATTGATCACATATTTAAAAAGTTTGTATCACCTAAACATAAACAGTTTTATCAGTTATTTTAAAAATTAAAATGTAATTTTATTTAGGTATTATTGACTTTTGTTTTAGTTTTTAGTTGCGAAATTAATGGGATTTTTAGACATATTTTTAATTCCCTGACTTTTCCTTATTTTTAGTTAAATTCCCTGACATTTCCCTGTTTTTACAAAATTCCCTGACTTTTCCAGGTTTTCCAGGCAACATTTTTCAATTTTCCCTGACTACTTTTTCCAGTTTTAATGGTGGATAATGACTTGTTTTATTTATTATTGATCACATATTTAAAAAGTTTGTATCACCTAAACATAAACAGTTTTATCAGTTATTTTAAAAATTAAAATGTAATTTTATTTAGGTATTATTGACTTTTGTTTTAGTTTTTAGTTGCGAAATTAATGGGATTTTTAGACATATTTTTAATTCCCTGACTTTTCCTTATTTTTAGTTAAATTCCCTGACATTTCCCTGTTTTCCCTGTCATTCAAAAATTCCCTGACTTTTCCAGGTTTTCCCTGTTTTCCCTGTCTGTAGCCACCATGATATATATATATATATCTTCTTATTAGGGCTCTGCGAGTACTTGGATTTCGAGCTTCAAGCTGAGCTCGTCCTTTACGCTTGAGATCGAGATCGAAAGTTTTGTAGGCTCGACATCTTCGAGCTTTCACTTGATGTACTTAATAAATCGATTTTTAATACACAATAGTAAGCATAGGCTATTTAATTGAAATAATATCGGCATTTCCACTTATACATCATTTGGTTACTTAACAAATTGTTAAAAATTAATATCAATTTTCACATTAATAACGCAATAGAACTTTAAAACCACTTTAGAGCAGTAAATTTATTCCATATTGTCGTTCATTTTGAATTATACTTGATTGAAATTGTTTACTTGTATTGCCATGACAAAGCAATTAAAATAAAAATAGCTAAGAAGATTACTAGATAAGTGAATGATTCTTTTTACTATTTTTACCTGGTTCCTTTCTAAAATAATAATTTATGTTAAATTAAAATTGTAATATCAAGAATATATTATTGTATTAAATGTTTTCAAACTTAAGATATTTAAAACTCGTATTAATTAATACGTTCAGCCACAAAACTAGCACTAGTTTAGTTACTATTTAGTTCTAGAATTATGTTGGTTTACCTGTCTAAAATCAATGTTGATCTTATTTATTTCAATACATATTTTAACAAACTTACCACATTTTTATTAAAAAAAGCATTTAATATTTCATATTGTTTGTTAGTAATATTATTTTTAATTTTAAAGTATGAGCATCAACTTTTATAAGACATAAAAATTGAATTGAAATAAATTTATCAACAAAATAATGTCAAACGAGAGCCCGTACAATGTGCATGTGCAACTGTGCATAGCGGAATGGAAATGGGACAGAAGACGTGATCATGCACGATTACACTAAGGAATAATAAACTAAATACGAAACACTTTAAATGTCTAACTGTTTATGATTCTTATATTTTCTTATAGGTTATATTAAGTTACTGAAGCATATTTTGGGGAAATATTAGCTTATTAAAACGTCGATTTTATTAACTTTTTATCAAGACAATGTACAATGTACAATAATATAAAGTGATAGTGAAGGATGCCAACCTGAAAGGATAGTTAGGTTAGGCCTAGATATAAATAAACACACTTCTCTATTTCTTCTTACACTCTTACACTTCTCAATTTTTAAAACTTCCACAGTTGTACATTGTTGTGAATTTTCGGAAATATTTATTTTTCATACGAAGATATATTAATGAAAAAGTAATATTTCAGAAAATTCAAAACAATGTGCTAGTATGGAAGTTATTAAGAAGTGATTGATTTATTGAATGATTCTTTATTTTATCTATAAAAAGAGCCAAGTGCCTCGTACATATATAAACATCCAAGTATTGGTGTGGATCGAAACCAATTAATGGTAAGTGTAAAAGTGTTTGAAGAAATGAAGAGAGAAGTGTGTTTTTCTATGTAGGCCTAACCTATCATTTAAGGTTGACTTCCTTCACTATAACTTACCTTACATTAATGTTCAGTGTTTCTATACTATCTTAACTCTTTGAGTGCCAACGTCGCTCAGAGCGATGCACGAAATATCTGCTAAACTTGCCAGCGTCGCTCACAGCGATCCCTTGTTTTCGAGCTCTTAGTTTAGTATTAAGTCAACAGATAGAGTAGATTTTATTTCCACTGCATTCTCGTATGTTCAAGCTACTTTTATTTGTCTTTGCGATATATCGAACCTGAAAATTATTTTATAGCTTTTTACTTTATGAGTTTTATCTTTGGCCTTGTTTGTAAACATGGCTGCTAAGAGGAAAGCTGTGATTCAAGACACAGAAATACTTGCAATATTTATTGATAGCTCAACCCAGAGTGATCAATTTGTTTGTCATTCTGAAAGCAGTGATTCTGAATTTGTAAATAATGAAACTGAACAGGAATTTTATTCTAGTGAAATTGAAAGATCGGAACAAGTAGGAGTGGCAGCTGACATTGATGACACGAGTGTGAATACTAGTTATTCCTAAAGAGATAAAATAATTTTGAAGATCAGGATAATCCACCCCAACCTCTTCATATTTATGCAAAAGTACCAGGTTTGAAGTCCTCTCACCATCCCCTTCTGATTCCAACCCAATTATTTATTCTAGACTTTATTTTACTATAACCCTGCTAAAGTTGATGGTCACTGAAACAGCTGTTATGCATAACCCAATTTTAGCGTAAAATCTAAAGTTAGTTTTTTTTGTAAATTTTGTTATTTACTCAGTTTTTAATGTTCTTTTCAGTGATTTATTCTATTTCAAGCTATTTAAATTTTCAATGCTTAAAAATTAATGTTAAATAAAACAATAAAAAAATTTTTTTTAATATCTTGGGTAGTGATTTTTTTATTATATTTAAAAATTAAATAAGTATATATATAATTAAATAATCTGATTGGCAGGAATGTTAGCTAGCTTATGTAAAAATTTGAGTGCAAGAAGTTCAAAGACTAATGAGTTATTAAAATTTAAACAAACTCCTGTATTTTTCAGGAAAATAGCTTGGCACTTTTAGCACATTTTTTTGTCATTTCTCTTGGCACTCAAAGGGTTAATGTACATTTCCAAGCCATCATGCAATTATTCATTTTATTACTCTTTTTTATAATTTTTAGTGTAATTTTAATGCCCTCAAAGACATGAGTATTGAAACCATTTTAATTATTTTTTCTAATAGGCCCTAGTTTTTTTAGTCTTGTTATTATTTTTTTTAAATTTCAAGTGTTATTTCTTATTTAAAAATCGATATTTCAATTTTATAACTATTTTTTCTAAAAGTATTTGTATTTATAATTTTGAGTGTCATTCATATTTTAGAAACATGTGTTTTAGTATATTTGTTAAAGCTAAAATGTTAACAGTGTGATACCTATTTATATTTAAAATAAACAAATATATACTCTTAACATTTTAAAATTATATTCGAACTCAACTCAAACCCGGGAACTTTTAGAAATACTTGACTCGAGTTTGACTTGAATGAAAAAGCCCAAGCTCGCAAACCCCTACTTTTTATTCAAAGTGCTGCCATCTATACAGTGATATAATAATTGAAAAACATTCAGATGTGGACATTCAACCTTGCAGTTAAACTAATATCATCAGTCTACTCTCTTGACCTGATGAAGCTGTCTGTCTGTGACAGTGAAAGCTTGTCCTTAAAAATGTGTTTGTGTGTTTTTTAGTGTTTTATTTAAACAATTTTTACTCCAGTATCACCAAGGTAAGTGTGCAGGCTATCCCTAGACATGATTTTTTACAATTCATACTTTTTACTTTATAGTTTTAGCAAATACATGACAGTAATGTTTATAAATACATAAAATATTATTTAATGTGTAAGAGGATACTTTAAAAAGACAACATTGGAGACCAAGGAAATGGGAGGAGACGACAACAGCAAGTATGCAAGTGAGAGGAAAAGAATGGAAGTAAATAAAGAAAGAAAATTAGTGGAAGAAAAGACATTTGACTAAACTGACCCGGCCACAGGATGGAAGCAGTTGATGATTGTGATTATGAGGATACTTGAAAAAAATATTTAAATTTTAAATATTAATGAATTGGAAGTGAGAACCAAGGAATAAAGCATAAAATTTAAGATTTGAAAAAACAAAACAAAAAAAAAACCAGGAATTATTAGATTTCTATAATTGTTTCAACATTAACTTGGAAGGATGATGAAAAATCACTGTGTTTAAATGAATCTTAAGAGACACTTAGGGGTGTGTGAAGATTCAAAAAAACTTTGATTTCGCTTTGAATATTTGTTCACTTAAACTTCAATTTGAGAATGAAATTCCGGATTCAACAATCACAAAGTTTCGACCAAAAAAAATACTTGAAGTTAAAATACACATTTATGTTAGTATTTTTAATTTTTGTTGTTAATTCCGTCACAAATTAGTGTTCACATAAAAAAAATTCAAAATAGTTAGATTAAATTTTGTGATAGTAACTTAATCTATCATTTTAAGACAAAATATATTAATTATGTTTGAAATACAGCATTTTGTAAATTTTATTTAAAAATTAAATTTGCATAGTTATGAAAAGTATAATATTTTTAGGGGGTGGTCGGGCAGAAAATATTTGTATCGGGTGGGCTTGGGTGGGCATTACAGAATTAAACTCGAGCATGGGCAAATTCAGGAGGGCATTTCATTTTGCAAACAACTTTGTCACAAGCCTATAAAATTTCAAATTATAAGTTTAACAGTATGATTTAATTTTTAATAAAAGATAGAAACAACTTTGTCACAGGCCTATTAAATTTCCAATTACAAGTTAAAACAGTCACAAAATGCAAAAAGGTCATTGCCTATTTAACGTTCATTTGATGCGTACTTTTCTATTTATATCCTAACAAATCTGGCTAGTAATAATAAATTTAAGAAATGTAAAGAAAACTAGTTTAAATTAAGCTTTCGCAAGCATAGGGCCTAAAAATCTCAAATTGGAAATGTTGAATTTGGTATGTTGTTGGCATTGACAGAGAAAATTAAATAGTAGGAATTTTGATTTCGCTATTTTGTAGACTTGTAACCTGTGAGAAACGTTATCGCAGTTTGTTGAAAGCAAATAATAATAATAATTTATGAATTAATAAAAAATAATACTTAACTTTGTTTAATATTAGTTGAATTGAAATAATTCAACTATAAATATCAGTTAAACACTATTTTTTTCAAAGTTTGAATTATAGGTTTGTGCAAGCATGATATTATATACTTATCAAGTTCTTGAGATGCCCGATCGAAATACGGGCATAAAAAATACTCGCCCGACATTCCGGAATTTTTCTATGCCCTATTTATTGCACGAAATTTCGGGTGCCCGACCGCCCCTCCCCCCTAATTTTTTATTCAACATTAAAAATTTATTTAAATATTTGAACTTCAATTTGGCTTCAGACATATCTCATATTATTCGGTTCAACTTTGCTTCGAATTTAAAAAGTGAAATTCGCACATCCCTACCAGAAACCATCCAAGAAAAAACTTCGGGCAGAGTCAAACCTTGTTGATGGTGCTGGCAATATTGGCCAAGATGCTCATGCAATGGAGCGTAGGCTGCACGTAAAACCACATCTCGTGGAGGTTGAAACCACCTTGGTCCAGGAGCAGTTCCAGCTGAGCCACTAGCACCAGGTAGTCCTTGACTAAACATCCCATGGCGGCCGCCAAGGCGTGGTTAACCTGGCCGTGCTGGAATCCGCTCTTCTCTTCCATGAACCTCACCACCACCGAGTAGTGTGACGCCAAGGGCAGGATCTGTATCGCCAGCTCTCGCAAGGACTGGTCTAAAGAGACAGAATGATGTTCTGGTCAGTGACGGTTGTAATGATAATGTTCCCCACATGTGGTCACATGGTTTAACAGAGGAGTGGGAAACTTGCGGCCTTTTCACATATTTGGTCTATAATTATGTATCTTCATTGGTTTTTAATTTTTCAGTAACAAATGATGTGAATTTTATCTAGTTAAATTTATTTTTAAATCGTTATTTTAAAATATTATGTAAAACCAATTAACCATCCTCAGTGATTTATCTATCTATCCATGGTTGGTGGTGCATTATCATTGGCACTGTGGCTTACTGCCCCTTCGGGTTATACGCACTTACGCTAATGTGTAATGGTAGGGTGATTGTGAGATGAAATGGAGGACCTACAGCTTAACGTGGGATCCGAACCACGATAGAGGCCTGGCATTCCTCACATTCACAAGTTGTGATTAATACACGTCTTGTCAGAGGTGAAGGAAGGGTTTGGCAATCAGATAAATCTGTGCCGGGACCAAGGATTGAACCCCAGAACCCCAGCACAAAGGTCCGACACCTTACCCCTAGACCGCCAGGTCACCCTGCACTATCATTATTATTTATTTGTCACTAAATATCAATAACGTGAAATGGGGAACACAATTCACTCTCTAGGCCAGGGGTTTCCAAACTATTTAAAGTGACGGAGCCCAGTAAAAATACATACTGAAGCCCTCATAAGATTTTTTATACTAATTTTATGAACATTCAATAGTGAGAGTTCAATTTTACAGAAAACATAACATGTTCTGAATTCACCTTAACCAACTGTCCTTTATTCAGATTTGAAAAAATTGGCAGTCCGAATTAATGATACTATTTCATAGTATTAAAAACAAATATCTAATATTTTAGAATCACCTCATGTAGCCTGAGATAACTATGGCGGCTATGCAGGGCACAGTTTGAAAAACGCTGTTTTAAACTGCTAGCAAGTATTTAATATTGGTCTCTTATAAAAAATCAGCTGTACCCAGTCAATACCTTGACTTAGGTTTTGTTTCGTCAGAAATCTTTGGTATGAGTGTAAAATGTGCAACATAACTTTATAAAAACAGAACCAACAAAAAAATACAAAATTTAGATAAAGGTAGGGGAGAACGGGATCCGAACCCTCGGGAAATGGTCGAGAATTTATCTATTCCCATAGGTCGGATGGGATTGACCCTTTCCCCGAAGAACTTCGGGCGAAAAACAAAATATAGTGTTCCAGGAAACAAAACAAGGGGTGTGGGAATAAAGGACAAAGTATTTTTAGACAATATATGTTCTTTCAATTTTGTGTTGTTTTTTGTACTTTTCAATCACAGTAGTGAAGTTTACCGAAATAGAACTTACCAACACACGAACTTATAGTGAAAGTTCTAGGCTCGTAGGGTCCCTGTAGAGGGTTGGGCACAATGTATTCCCCCTCCACTCCTTCTAGACAGTACAAAAGATCTTCCAACAGAATGTTCTCCTGAGAGCCAATTGGTATTGCCCCTGTAATAATTCAAACATGTTCCATATAAGTAATCTATAGTCAGATTTATAGTAGGAAAAAGACTTTCATAAAATACAAACATGCTTTTTTGGTGTTCAATATTGATTACATTTTGTTATATTATTAGAATATTTGACCGCCTCTGTAGTCTGGTGATAAAAGTTTCTGGCTACAAATCCAGAAGTCTCGGGTTTGATCTCCGGCACTTCCAAAATTTATCTATGAAGCAGTGGGTCTGAAGATACAATTCAATCAGCTAAAAACAATGATGTAGCCAGTCGAGGCCAACATTAAGCAAAAATAGAGTCAGAGACTAGTGACGGTGCTGTAACCAAACAACGTTGTAATAGACAACATTTTATCAGGACTTATTGTACAGGAACAGCTACAGGAATGGAACAAGGAAGCAGAAAAGTGTGAGATGAAATTTATCAAAGAGAGGAGGGAACTAATGGTGAAGACAAGGAAGAGGATAAGGCCTAACAAAAAGGCTATGAAGCCAGCACTCTACCTAGCACTGCGGCAAAGGGAGTTGGAGCGCTCGTCCTATCCACCACAAAGTCAAGACTCATGCTGGGACGCATGCTGAGCCAGTTTGGGAGTTCAGGCGAGTAGTGGCTGGGGTGATGAGCCTTGCTCTGTTTGTCAACACGCTTCTCGAAAGGGCTGGATTTTTTCTCTTGTGCCTTTGCCACCACTTTTTGTAGACGGCTGCGGATCTGTTTCGAAAAAAGTAGTAGAAGGTAAGGATACATACAATTTTGATTTAAATGGGGGATATATAATATGTAGCTATTATATTTACCAACCGTTGCATTCACAAGTGAAAATTAGATGACTTGTGTAAAATATGAGACAGTAAAAGTTTATAGCTTGCATCTGTGCCAACATGGTCTAAGGCATCACTCTCATGTTAGACTAGACTGCTGATGACAGGAAGATCAGGGTTCGAATCTCAGTCAGGTGTACTGAGGGTGGTTTTTCCACTCTCCCATCATACAAATGCAGCTACACTTCATCAAAATTCAACCTTATCCATACTTTACTCACTAGCATAATTAGAACATACAGTTAACTCCCGATTATCCGCGACAATGGAGGGGACGAGTTCTCCGGATAATCCGCATATTTAGTATAACAAGAGATTGTAGCACATTCAATTCAAACTAGTACTCACCTATCGTGATTGCGTTTATGAACATATCATATCATATTTCACGCATTAAGATAATAAAAAACACACTTTAAATCAATGTAGATTATACCATATTGGCCTGAAAATAGGCCTCCCTCGAATATAGGCTGCACCCTAAATTTTAAACCATTTTCAGAAAAAAAAACAATATTCTTACTTAAATATGATCAGTGTCTATTAAATCATTTGAAAAGAAAAATTATTTACCAGTAGGTGCCTAAACTTAAAATTATGTTACTTAAATATATAAAATCCCTTTCAGAGAAAAAAACCCACACTAATTACACTTAAAATGATGTCGCTTGGAAATAAAGGTAAGTTATTCATACTAAAAATGAGATCACTTGGAAATTAAAAAATAATGATACACTTAAAATGTGATCACTGAAAAAAATAGGCTAACAATGAGACACTTTGATAGGAACAAAAAATTATTAATCACTACTCTCTTCACTCTCATTAGTCTCTTCTGAATGGTCCTCCCACAAAATATCTTCTGTGCCATCCATCTTATTGGATAGGCAGCACTTCTTAAATCCGTGGACAATGGATTCAGCAGATATCCTTCCCCAAGCAGGTTCAACGAAGGCTTCTTAATTTTGCCACTGGGGGTTAGGGGATGATCTGTCCTTGAAGGGTTTATTCACAACCACATCAAGGACTTGTAGTTGTGAAGTCACACCTCCTGGAATAACAACAAGATCTGAATTTGTTGCCTTGACTTTATTTTTCACATCTGGAGTAAGATGCCCTTTGAATGCATCAAGCACTAGCATTGCCCGTTTTTTTTAGAAGAGCTCCAGGCCTTCTAGTCCACATGACTGCTAGCCAATAACACTTTAATTCTGCTGTCATTCGCCCCTTCTCTTGACACCTGACAATGATTCCACTGGGCAGGGTTTCTTTCGGGAGGGTTTTTCTTCTTAGAATTACATATGGGGGTAGCTTCCTACCATCAGCAGTTACAGCTAATATAGCTGTAATGAGCAATTTTTTTAATGAGCAATTTTTTATTGCCAGTGGTCTTCACAACAATAGATTTGGATCCCTTTTCATCCACGCAAGTATTACTTGGCATGTCGAGATACACGGGTGTTCCATTGGCGTTTCCAATCTGACTAAGAAGATAGTCTACGGAGACCAATTACATACCGTTGATATTTCACCAACTTCTCTGCATAGTTAGTGGGCAACTTTTATGCTAAAGAAGTTCTTTGTCTTAGTGACAGATCACTTCTGCACATGAATCTTTGGCACCACCCAAGGTTTGCCTTGAATTCCCTTTGTGGCACTTGTAGCTCTCTTGCAATTTCTTGTGCCTTCAATCTGATTAAGTAAGGAATTATTGAATATCCATTACATCTTTTTTCCTTTACAAAATAAAGAACACGTGCATCAATTTCGGAATTACGGCCGTACTTGGGTCCTCGAAAGGCTTTTCGCTTTGAGATGGCGTTCTTAAGTAGTTGTTTTTTTTATAAAATCCAGTGCTGTATGTTCTTCTTATCAATTCCGTATTTTCTTCCCGCTTCCCTATTATTCATCATTTCTGCATAGTTTATCACCACTAATTTAAAATTGGCATCATAACTTTGTCTAATTTCCTCAACATGATCCGCCATGTTACACTTCCGAATTTAATAAACGCATTAAATTATTGTTCTCACAGTGTTGCCAAGTCTATAATCTCTAGCGATAGTGCATGGACCTGAAAAGGATTGTATTTTGACCGGTAGGATACTACATTCTGGCATTATATTGATATGCCCTGCGATTTTCATAAAAAAAATAATAATAATGAATGTAAAATTTGTTACTAGATAACAGGGCCACAGGATATTACTTTTAGAAAATATCCTAAAATTGGATAGTACACGTGGTGAAATTATATCAAAAGTAGTATCCAAATCATACGGTTGGCAACACTGTTCTCACAATATAATAAATGTTGACCATTTAATAATACACACACTAAATTATTGTTCTCACAATAGAATAAATGTTGACCAACATAATGAAACAAAATCTAACTCGAAATATTTAAGCTCCCTTTACCAAAGGATATATTGCCGATAGAATGTGCTGAAGGAACTAATTTTATTTTGGCAGCCATTATGGCTCTAATATTGTACACACAAATAAGATAGCCATTCTTCATCTATTTTTAAATAACTTTGCCAACTGTCATGGTTCATCTATTTTTAAATAATTTTGCCAACTATCAAGGTTCATCTATTTTTAAAAAGCTGTGGCTATTAACTTCAATATATATCGATTTAACAACATGCATATCCTATAGGTATAAAATTAAATGTGTATTATCTAAGTGTGCGATTATAGACCGCTTGCAGTTTTATGAGAGATGTTTCTTGGTAAAAATTGCGGCTTATTTTCGTGCCAATACGATAGTCCAAATTGATATCTCACTTAAAAAGTCTATATTTAGTGATCTGCTTCATTGCAGCTACTTTCTTTTTCCTTATCTCGCTTTGTATTTTCTGTAACATCCTGTTCCAGATAATTAAGCAGGCTATGAGTCAGTTCCAGTGCAGTCCCCCCTTGAATAAACTTTTTGCCTCTCTAGCCATTATCTCTTCCTTAATGATTTACTGAGTACAGCAATCGATAGCCCTGTGTTCTCCATCAACGCGGCGTTTTTCAGAAACGTATCCCCTGCTGTCGGCGATGCCGTGGTTAAGCCGCAAAGCAAATAATCTGCCCGCGGATGATCGGGAGCTTACTATATAACCTGAACAGGTCATAAAACACCATACTAAAAAAAACTTTATTACTATCATTATTTATATGCTCAATGGAATAATTATTAGTTAATAACTTAATCAGAGGAGATGGTAACTTAAAAGAAATCCAGCTTTATAAGAAGTGGAGAGAAGATGAAAAAATTAATAGTGAAAATCATATATGTGAAAACCCACCCTGTGCCATTTGGTGAGCATTCGAATCTTACCTTCCTGTTAAATGTACAAACGAGTCTAACACACTTGATCGTTAGGCTACCCCAGCAAGCAGTTAAACTGTTGGAATAATTATTCTAACCTGAATAAATAAACACATAAACATAGCATGGGCATAATGAAGAACAGAAGACTTCAGACAGTAAAGGACATGTTGTAAGGATTAAAGACCAGTTGGTAACTCAGAAAGAATATCACTTTGCAGACCTTGGAAGTAAAATAAACGTTTGGGTGTTTGGCTCTTTTTCGAAAATGATTGATATATTATGTTTGAGACTGCGACTTTTATGGTACGATGCGCACTTGGCCGCAATGGCCAGTGGGAATACGAGCAGTGCGCAAAGGGCCAGCCAGCCACGCAGCCGGTTGTTCACAAAGACTGCAATGGGTGGGAGCGCACCAGCAGTCAACTACACACCGGCCAATACAATCCGTTCAGTCCCTTGTTGAAGCTCACCTGTTGAAGAGGTACCACACAGCAGCTGCTTGCTTCGCGTTCATTGCAAGACTGACTTTACACACTCAGTTGACAGTGACTGCCTAAGTTCAGTTGGTCACGTATTTTGCTGGCCATGACAAACGTGTTTTGGCCATTAGTGCCCAGGCGGCCTAAGGAGAACAATTAGTCACCGACTCACTGGCTCCCAACGCCAGACCACATGAGGCAAAGTTGACAAAGCACAGATATTATAGTAAGAAATATTAATACGGTTAAAACTCACACTGGTGATCACTCTGTCTAAGGCGTTGGGTGCACAATTTACTGGATTGCAAGTTAAAGAGAATTCACGGTTCAAATTTTTGCTGGGTGAACTTGGGGTATACTTTCCAATTGAGAGTTATCGCTGCATGGTCTTGACCAATGAGCAAAACCTATTCTCACTTTGTTGGAATTAAAACAAATTCCGAGCACACTGTTAATATATGAGTCATCCACTTTAAGTAATAAATAAAAATAATGCTGGGAGTTGTGGCTTAGTGGCATGTTCAAATATGATGCAGGATTGCTACAGAACTTCCATAGTAAAATTCCTCGACTTTTGCATATTTTCCAGAGAACATTTATCAATTTATCTGGACATTCACTTTTTACATTTTCCCTTAAGGATTTTTTTTATCACATTGATTAGGCCCCTATGTATTTTTTTTAAATGTTAGCACCCAAAAAACATCAACATTTGTGTATATTTTTCCAGTATTAAGTGTTTTAGATATAATTATTTAAGGTACTGAGTAAATGTGGCATAAAAATTTTACACAGTAAAACAATATAATGCTTAAATGTCATATCTTGAAAATGCATATTTTTTTAATATGTGAGAAACCAACTTTTTAGTGTTTAGGCGCAAAATTAATGGGATTTTAGTCAATTATTTAAATACTATAATTTTTGATTACCTTTTTAAGAACTAGTCAATATAATTCTCTATTTACCCTGATTACAAAAAAGTTCCTTGTACCTGCTTGTAGACACCATATGTTGGATCAGCCAATGTACTAACATTCCTTAAAATAGTTGGTCTCACCTCCTCTGGAGTGATGTCCACCTCTTTAGTGTCCGAAAGCTGCGTCGAGTTGCACGCTGAAATTTTGCTGAGTGAGGAGTCCGAACAAGGCTGCTTGGCATTTTTATCCAAGAACTCCCGTAGCTTCTTATCCTCCGATATTTTACTAAGTAAAGATATGTAGGAGCCCAGGCAATCAACACTGTCAACAAATGTATATAAGTTAAGGTGTTATTTTATAGCACAAGAATATATGAATACACATTTATTGTTAATAGATTAATCATGATTAATAATAACCTTCAATTTAGTACACCCAAAGATATAGTCCGATTTAGATAGTATGGAACTTTTTTGACTGTTGTAAGACTTACTAAAACCATTTTCATATATGTATACGTAATATTAGACTGCCTCTGTGATCCAGTGGCCACAGTTCCTGGCTGCAGATACAAAGGTCACAGGTTCGATCCTCGGCGCTTCCAGATTCGTTGTGAATTAGTGGTTCTGGAACAGGGTCAACTCAGCCTATTGAGCACCAATGAGAAGCTACTTAAATTTTAAAAAGTAGCAGCTCATGTCTATAAAACTGAGATTAATGGCCAGAAGGTTTGTTGTGCTGATTACATAACACCCTCTATCCGCATAAGTTGGCAATATTTCACCAAAAGACAGCGGTCACTCAGTAGGTATGGATTGGCTGTGGGCTGACAACCTGGAGTTTTTTATATGTAATAATATGTGAACTAGGCCTACAAATGTCACTTTTTAATGATAATAGTAATAATATCTATGACATAATACTAAAGAACAATGCTCTCAATGTTGAACGCAAAAACAAATATGTTTGTATTGGTTGTTTAAAAGTTATTTACTACTACCAGAATCATAATATATCTGGCAGAGTGTATCATCATAATTGTTTAAGAATAATATACCTAGTCTAAAAATTTAACAATATTTGGGTGGATACACTTTTTAAGTATTTAAAATTCACAGGCATTTCTAGGTTTTCAAACCAAAAAAATATGAGTTTTCCATTCTTTTATATGCAAGGCTTGTCTACTTTTCCCGGTTACAACAAATTTCCTCAACTTTTACAAATACATATTAACACTAAACATATAAAATCTAGCTTTATAACTGAGTTTAAAAAATTAATAACAAAGGGCTAGTTAAGGTGTAGATGTATGCTAGAAATGATTTAGGTTAAAACAACGCATTGACACATATACTGTTTGTCTAAGGTGTTGGGACTCAAGATAGACTTAGATTCCAACTACGGAGACATCACAGTTCGAATCTTTGCCAGGTGAACTTAGGGTTGCTTTTCACATGTGACATTACCATCCACACTTCGCGTTATTTTGGATTCATTTCCTTTTAAACAAACTAGCCTTTGAACCAAGGTGGCTACAAAACTTACATATTATAAAATTCCCCGACTTTCTCAGGATTTCTAGACATTTAAAAACGTTCCCGGCGTAACCTTTTTACAGTTTTTCTCGGTGAATGGCAATTTTTCTGTTTACTACATTGATCATATGTTTTCAAAAACAATCCTAACTGCTATTAAACTTCACGTCTCACTACTCGTTCAGGATATACACTTATGTACTAATTACACTAATGATTTTAAGGGATTAGAAATTTATAGGAAGTGTTCCTGCATTTTAACAGAGAAAGGAAAAACTTTTTGGTAAAACCACCCTCAATACACCCAACCGAGATTCAAACCTCGATCTCCTCGTCATAAACAGTTTAGTCTATTGTGAGAGTGAAGCCTTAAACCATGTGGTCACTGAAATGGGTTATTAAGTGTTGTTTGTAGATCTATAACTTATTAAGTTGATGTGATATCTAAATATATCTTCAACCTACGGTGCAAACTGATAATAAGATTTGGCTTTTGGGATAAAAAAAATTGTTGGAACATACCTTACCAACCCCTAACCAATTAGCGTAATTAGTACTTAAGTGTATTACTCAATGGGTAGTAGGACGCCATGCTAAATAAAAAAAATGTATCCTACTTACTTTTTTGACTTTAATTCTTCATATTTGGCCAAGAACTTGTCTGAATCAGCACCTCTCTGGGCTAGATGCCTGATTTGTTTCTGAGTCACTACTTTGTGAGTGTTAGAAACACTACTTTTAATACTCTTCTCAATGTTTTCTACCAAACTTTCAGGTGAAATGGTTGAGCTGAAAAATTAAAGAAATTTTTGAATCAACATTAATAAAAAACAAAATTATTAATGATTTATAAGAATTTAAATTTCATGAACTAAATTTGTGTCACTTGAATGTGTTACGCTGAACAAATAAGGAATAGAGAAATATTAGTTTAATCTGACATGAAAACTATACAAAGATAACATATTTGCCTCACTAGTTTCCTTAGCATGTATTTCATCAATCCTAACCCAAGCAGTAGGGGCTCGCAAATTATTGTCAAGGCAAGCAAAACTTGAAAGGAAGTTAATGTCTATAATATTTTATGTCTTAATGTGTGTAATTGTCTTTCCATACCCTCCAGAAGTCTCAAGATGACCTAGAAAAAGATTAAACTTTGCATACTTATAGTATATAGACCACTAGACCTAAAAGAAACCAATTTATATTTATATTTTTTGTCTTCTTTAAATTTGTTTAAGGCCTTTCATGAATTAAAAGAAATGAGTGAGGGATTTGCATCTTCATCTTATATTAAAAAGATAGTTTGCATCTTAATTATTTAAATGATGGATTAAATAGCAAAGCTATTATATTTGTGAGTTATGGATATAGCCACATCTAACTATCAAGTTCTTTAAATTGAAAAATGACACCTGGGCACGGGAATCGAACCCGGGACCTTTGGTTTAGTACACCAATGCTCTAACCACTGAGCTATCAAGGAATCGTCCCGTGCCCAGGATCATTTTTCCCTCATATTTTAAGGCAGAGTCTGTGATGGACATGCAGAAATCATCAGATACAAATATTTGATCAATTAAGTCAGGAGCTATCAGATAAAGCAGCCACCAATGACTCAATAGTTGGCTTTAAGATGCCAATTATAAAATTATAACTGTACAAGTACACATATCATGATGGATTAAATAGAAAAGCTATTATATTTGTTAGTTATGGATATAGCCGCATCTAATATCATGTCCATCACAGACTCCACCTTAAAATATGAGTGAAGAATTACCCTGGGCACGGGACGATTCCTGGATAGATCAGTGGTTAAAGCAGTGGCATACTAAGCCAAAGGTCCCAGGTTCTATTCCCATGCCCAGGTGTCATTTTTCAATTTAAAGAACTTATTATTTAAGTTTAGTTCTCTTGTTGCCTACAGGCTTATATATACTATTAAATAATTTCCTCCAATTCAGTATAGTATAATTTTATTTTAGCACAGAATTTTACTACCCATGTACGGGTTGTTAGCAAATGTGTTAGGGGTGAAAAAGGTTCAATTTAGAAGAAATGTATCCATATTTGAGTGGAAAACCATTTAGAAAAAAAAACTCGGTACACCCGACCGGTATTCGAACATCCTATCTCATCAACATCGGCAGTCTAGCCTATTTCAAGAGTGATGCCTTACACAATTCAAACACTGAAGCGGGTCTATTAAGTTTAAAACTTGACTTTTAAAGCCAATAATATGAATGTGTTCATTATATTTTGTGTTTGGTCAAATCGATAGCAACAACCCACAAGCCTTCCCCCCCCCTCCCCCTCTTTGGTAATGTACTGTAGAATAGCACCATCTTCGAACAGGTAGTAAGATGTGGTGCTAAATAAAAAAATAAAAAAGCACCCTCTTAAGCAAGTGATAAGCTCAAATTATTTAAGAGTGTATAATAAATATAGCCTACTTGTAAACTCTTAAGTAATTAATGAAAATATTCTCACTACAAGCATCCTCACCTCCTTAATAGCTTCATCTCGAAAGACACGGGACAACACAATACATCCAAATTGTCATCAAGGATAATAACAACCAGTCTCACTCTTTTTTTTAGATATAAAGAGGGGTGCATTATGTGTATGTGAGGCAAATGGGTTAAAAATAAATAGTAAAGATGGATTTAGGAGATGGTAGATCAGTTGGTCTGACAAAAGATCTATGGGCAAGTTTCACAGTCAGACTTAGTACGCCTCAAGTGTCGATACTAAATACAAGATGACACCTACCCAGACCAGAACAGAAATTGGCCCAATATTATGAAATGGACAGTGGAGAAGACATGGAGTCTACTTGAAGTAATCTTCAATTTGAAAAAGACTAGCAAAAAGAAGGCAGCACATGTTAAGGAAATTTGTTAAGGTAATATGCTATTTAAAACAGGGCTGTGGAGTCGTACACCAAGCATTCAACTCAGACTCCTCTATTTCTCTACTGACCGGCTCAGGCTCCTATATCTAGTTTTCTACTGTCTAACTCAGACTTTTCTATTTTTCTACTGTCCAAATCTGACTCCGATTCCGATGGGAAGCTTCTTTGACATTATGAATAACTTATATATGAATAAATATGTCGATCCAAATTACAAATGTTGTCTTAAAGAATAAAAAAGTACCTATTTAAGTATATTCAAATTATATATTTACCATATATTATTATAATTTGATAAGTTTTATTTTGGAGTCAGAGTCAGTACACTTTTACCAACTTCGACTCTACCCAAAATTGCTTACAAATCAGATTCCATAGCCCAGATTTAAAATGGACCAAGGTATTTTTTGACAATTAGGGTTAGAGGGTGATGGTGCGAGGGCTGGAGAGGAGATTAAGTATCAGAACAGGAGTACAAACTATGTTGTTAGGCATGCCACAAAGTAGTCTATTGTGTTGGAAGAGGGTATATATCTTGTTAAATAATGCTGTTTGCAAATAAACGTGTCATATAAAAGGGTTGAGGGTGGAACTAACAGTGTAAACCTATAAGATGTATTGGTAATGATTTAGTGGGTGGAGGAATAAAATAGAATTAGGGCCAGTTTCATAGTCAGATTTAGTGCGTCTAAAGTGCTAGTCGATACTAAATACAGGACGACACCTACCCAGACCAAAATTCGCATAAGAAACTGGCCCATTCCATTCAATTTCAGGTAGGTGACGTCTTGTATTTAGTATAGCGCCGCACTTGAGGCGTACTAAATCTGACTATGNAAACTGGCCCATTCCATTCAATTTCAGGTAGGTGACGTCTTGTATTTAGTATAGCGCCGCACTTGAGGCGTACTAAATCTGACTATGAAACTGGCCCTTAGTGTTAGTACTAAAATACAGTAGATATGTAAATATATAATATATTTACACAAAATCACAGATTAGGCTATTTTTTTTAACTAAAAGATGGAACTAATAAAGGCTATAAGAATATTATTCTTTGGGAATTGTGTTAGGGCCTAGTAATATTTAATAAATTGACCAGTATAATTTTGGTAATGAACCAATATCTAAGCTCATAGGCCTATTTCTAAATTAATTACACTTTTTCTAACAATCTAAGTCGAGACAAAAAATCCGCCAAACGTGAAAGTGGCAACTAAAATGTGTAAGTTTATTTTTTGTGCTTAGTCCAATTTAATATAAAAATACATGGTGCCTGCAGTACGATAACTTATTGGAGCCAGTTAATGAATCTTGTTTCAATTACCAAAGTAAGCATCGATCAGATTAAAGTAGCTGTATCACTGATTAAGTGCTTAAAGAGTTATTTTTGTGTTCAATCATGGTATTTATTAAGTTGTGTAGTATATAAAACAATTGAAAACTACAATATGCACTAATTAGTTTGGGAACGAGTAGGTGAGTTAACATGGGCTGTATCCAAATAGTCTCAAGGGCCCATGCGAGAATTCTTGCATTATCACTTTGACAAAATATACACTTGCCATAGGCTACATGCACTTTAGTAGGAAAACTGCATAGGTTTATTCAAATTAACAATCCTCAGGACTGCAATGCTACCTACTAGCTATCTCAGAAACTATGTTTCTCCATCTGTTGTCTCTTACAAAAGTAAATAGCCCTAAGTGTTATCAAATTAAAACACTCGCCAATTTAAACTATTGATTTTATTCGTTAATTCTTAAAACTTGTTTTTCTGTACTATTAGAATAACTTAATTGTAGTGCAGTGGTTTTAATGGAATGCAAAATGGTGGAGAAAAATAATATTAGAACAATATTGCCAGTTGCCAGCGAGGACGTAGACTATTACTTCCGTCCTTGGAGACAAGGACGTGGAAGGGGCACATCGGCATTCAGGGTGACATTTCTGAAAAATCGACCCTTCACGTTTTTGCGGATGCAACTGATAGGTGGACGTAGACATGATATGGTGACGACGCATAAATAGATAATTAGGATACATTCAGCATGTTAAGTGTAATTGGAATGTATAAAATAATCCTAACGTCAGCTCATTGACATAGTTGTTATGTCAGTTCCAACCAGTGTTATTTAGTAGTAAACAACAACAAATGTATAAATGTCTCATATAACTGTATTGTTCATAAAGTTTCTACACAATACCAACATGTTTAAGGTTCAAAACTGGTTAGTAAATAATGATGATAATAATAATGATAATATAAATGATAATAATGATGATGATAATAAGAGTAATAATAATACCCGCCTCGGTGGCGTAGTTAGCTAACACGCTAGGTACATGTTGAGCTAGACTGCCTAGGGCGTAGAGATCGTGATTCGAATCTCGCTCAGGTGAACTGGGGGTGGTTTTGCCTAAATGAGTTTCCACTCTCCCTCCACGCAAATGCGGGTTCACTTCCTCTATATTAAACCTTCCCAAGTCCTAGCCCATTAGCGTAATTAGTACTTAAGCGTATCACCCAAACGGGTAGTAAGACGCGGTGCTAAGTAGTAGTAATAATAATAATAATAATAATAATAATACAAATATTTAAATAGTTACCCCAAATCTTCTGATAAACCCTGGATTACATGATAAATTTCAAACTGACTCATTTTATCCCCAATGGAATTCTTCAATAGATCTATACCAGATACTGATAATAATATTCTATCATACTTAGCATTATATTAAAAGTCGTACATGCAGAAACGTATTCAAATGTATTATGGAAATGAAAGTTTCATCACGAAACAAATGTATAGCACAGATCATGTAAACATAATAAATATACTTATTACAACTAGACTACGTCTCAAATTGCAAAGCAATTAAATCGTAACATTAAGATTCTCGGAGCACTATATTTGTTACAAAATTTTTGATTGGCTTAATTTGAATCAATAGATTGTAATTAACTATTTAATTTAAATGTCTGTGAAGGTATGGAGTTGTTAAGAAAACATATTAAAGTATAATACATGTTTCTGTTGTTGTTTATAACACGTCATGTTATAAAATAATCATATTCATACATATAAGTTTATAATATATAATGCTTTTTTCAATGCAAATAAAGAAGGGAATACATACTCTGTTTATTTTAAACAGTCGTGTATTTTAACGCTATTTTTTAAGTTTCAAAATAATTATATACCGGTATCTAAACAGTTGATTTATAGTCAATTTTTAAACACACAATTTAATATTCAAATAAAAACCACCCTTAATTAACCATGGACGTGTATTAGAGGGGAGAAAGTGAAGAAAAAAACACGTTCCATATTAGCCTCCACATAATAACTTACAAGACGATGAACACACAGGTAGGCCTACAGCTATTGTCAATAATACTAATAACTATTGACAACAAGAAATGATCACTCCGAATCGAAAAGTGAAACCATTGAAAATAATTTACATATTTTGAATAGGAAAGAAGAGCCTGTAGGGCTAAGCCAAAATAGTTGTAGTTAAATTCGATACCAGACATTAAAACCCTCTTCCCCGCGTCATAGGACTTGAAAATCAACCTATATCCACTTCCCCAAAAGAAACATTGGCATCCCAGATTAAACAGCTATATTAAATAGAAGAAATAAATTTAACATAATTAATTTATTATCATATCGGTGTTATAAGCTGGGAGTAAATTGTTCTTGGAGAACACGATTCAATTTATTGGTAGGCTGACGTCGTACCATGTACACTGAAGAGGTAAATACTGAATATCTGTAAAGTTAGAACCAAGATAATCCATAAATAACTTTACGAGCACTTTAACGAGGACGCTAGCTCTAACCGAACATTGTAAAATCCAAAGTAGTGGTCGTGATCACTCCTTATGTTAAGCCCTAACGAATAGAATAACATGACATTGTAAGATCTATTGGTAATCGCTTGGCATGGATGAAAAGTAGGATTCTATAAATAGTCTAGTCTACTGCAAAAGTAGAGCCAAGGCCATACGGGCACCAAAGTGGGTCTGATAGAATTAAATTATCGATGAAGAATAGATTTAAACGTTAATATAGGCTTTATGTTATAGATTAGTGTTTGGGGCTTGTATATTTGTATATAGTTTTTATTTTGAACTATGTTAGCTGTGTTGTTTTGGCACCAAGAAGCTTGGTTTGGTGTCTGTGTTGCGCTTTTTTTTAACGGTTTATCTTTGGTGATACATATTTCCGGTCGCGGGCAGGCCAGTCTAGTTTTGGCATTATAATAATATTGCTGGATGGACATCTGTGGCTGGAATTTTCGAGCTGTCGTCTGCATACCATTATGTAGGAGAAAAAGAAAGTTTCGGGTATCTCTTTTTCTCTTACACCCATTCAAGGCAATGTGGCATTTTGACAACGTTCATTAACTTGATTGAATATATGAGATACATCAATATGTGAGTGGTTAAATTTAATAAATATGTTAAACCGGTTAGTATTTTCTTTGAATAAGTTGATGTAGCCTAAGATATACGATGATTTTTGAAGGACGCTCGCTTGTAAGGATTTATCTCGTACCAGAATCTTACCCTATAGTTGTGTATAGATAGGATAAAAGACCTTCCAAAAGGAAATTTCTCCTTCTGTTCTAAATGGTCGTTTATCCTACCAAAATTTTATATATATGATAGTATTCTGGTACAAAATAAAGCCTCACAGATTGGGAGTATTACTAAAATCAGGGTTTAGTAGATGCTGTACTTCCTACAAGCCTATAACCTAAATTATCATTTGAACGTAATACTTCTACACAAAGTATGTCATTCAAACAAATGTAATACAGTTTTTATCTAATATGTTTCATTATAGTTATTGAACTTTCAACATATGGTTTCTGAAAGATACGAGTCAACTTTAAAAAAAAATAGTATTATTATAATAATACTTTCCACAAGCCTATAACCTAAGTGATATTCAAACAAATGTAATTAAGTTTTAAGATATCTTGTTCATTATATTTATTGTACTTTCAATATAATATGGTTTCTGAAACTAATATAGAAGCTAATAACCAACTTTAAATATAAGTGTAGTCGTGGCAGACTGTAAACAACATTGATGATAACTACATATTTAAACATGTTAAAGATTGTATTCGTATTTGTACAGTATTACCTGTGAAACTGAATTGTACATCTTTTAATGTAAATGTTTCTTCAGGCAAGTGTGGTATAATACTTGACTATTTTCAAACAATAACACTTTTATTCATCAGAGACATGTTTTCGCATAAGAACATTAAAAGAACCAGTTAAATTTGTCCCCCCACAGTGTAGCAGATGATAAACTTGAGCGTCACGCTTATGTCCTTGACAATGTGTATGTCCATCCAGTTATATTATAGAGATCAATGGGTTTTGGAGTTCGTCCCATAATTTTATCTTCGTGTGTCGTATAACAAAAACATTCCGTGGCTATGTGATGCAAAACTATACAGTCCACTTCCTACCATACATTTGGTCCATCCATGATGGATTTTGAACCTTCCTCACGTCGTTTTATGTTCTAGTGTTGTTTTGTGAACATTTTCGCTATATTATGTCCTGATCGATAAATAATTGGAAATCTCGTGTTGTTTATTCGCTTATCATAGGCCTAGAATGGTCACAGCGTAATTATTATTTGTCACGATCACCAATACACCACTTATAGGCCTATATTAGCTCTCTCGCGTGAATGTACTTTATCACAGTTTACGTGTGGATTTTTGCGTAAATAATTTTTCTTTGTAATTTATGTTAATAGCGGCCATCATTTAAACAACGCTTCCCTGCCTTGAATTCGTGCCAATGCTATATTGGAACGTTACATTTTCCACCGCTCTATTCTGTTGCTTACTTTGTCAGGTTGTAAATAAACTTTAGTTGTGTTCTCATGTTGGTTGTGTATTTTGGTAGTACGTAGTGAATTAATTCACAATGCCGAATTTATCATTGGACTCTGCTATAATCAAGCTTACACGCGCATAGTGCCAGATTAAACGCGCGGAAACGTTAGCTAAAGCAAGGGAGAGCCTAGACTACAAGTGTTGTGAGCTATTTATAGCCCCCTGTCGGGATTTGAAGGTGTTGCGTGAGACCTACAAAACAGACCATTTAACCGTGCAATTAAGTAGTCAAGACATTGATGATTTCGACCTTTATGCACACGAGAAGAGACTTCGTGACTCTGATAAAACCTATTACTACAAAATGTCTATCTTGGATCGTGTTAGTGCCACCGAATGTCCCTACAGACCCACGCAATGACCTACCCCCCTCAAGTGCTCCTCACGTAACTCTCCCGGCCATTTCATTACTACATTTCAGTGGTGATCTTAAATTGTGTACCGATTTTTCTAATTTGTTTAAAACCCTTGTCGCTGACAACACTAACCTAACCAACATTGAAAGGCTATCTTATTTAAAGTCGGCAGTCAGTGGTTAACCACTATCAACAGTACAGGCACTTCCACTCACCAATGGAAACTATCCTGTGGCATGGGATTTGTTAGCGAGGCGATATTACAACAAACGTCTCACTGTGGCACAACACATTTATGCAATCCTTCAAATACCATCGGTGTCGTCTGAATCTCTTACTGCACTGCGTGTCCTTCTCTCTACACCTAGGGAAAATGTAGCTGCTTATCGTGCCTCGGAAATTCCTGTGTTTCATTGGGACTTGATCCTAATCCATATACTTAGCAACAAATTATACATTGCTCTTCCTGCTCAATGGAAGCGCACTTTTGTTGACTTGGAGCTACCCACTGTTGACAACTTCGTAAATTTCTTGGAAAGATATTGCCGTTCCTTTGAATCCCTGGCCTCGTACAAGGTCAAACCACCTCCAAGGTCATCCTTCAATGCCATTGGTGGTCGAAGATCACATCAACCAGCTGCAGTTATGGTTTCAACTTCAACTTCACAGTGTGTTTTATGCAATGCATCCCACTCTTTGCAAAAGTGTCCTGAGTACCTTCTCAAGGACCCAAAGGAACGCTTCAACTTCATCAAGCAAACGAGACTTTGCTTTAACTGCCTCCGAGAGTATCATCAATTTGTACAGTGTCCCTCATCGTATCGCTGCCGTACTTGTGATGCCAAGCACCATTCATCACTGCATTTTCCAGAATCTCTTGTATCTAGTATACCACAGGATCACTCCAAGCATCAAGAAACACAAATACGAGGCTGGAGCTTCATTCAATATAATGGCCTCCTCTACAGGAGTAACCCATCCATCGACCATCCTGTTGTCCACAGCACTTGTTGAAGCACAGGATGTATTAGGATCATATCAAGTAATCAGGGTGATACTTGACTCTGGGAGTCAAGCTAGTTTTATCACTGACCAATGTCTTTCACGGCTAGGTTTGTCACGACGCAAGGCGTCCTTAGCCCTTCATAAACTTTCCCATACATCGTTATTTGTAGCCAAAGGGGTCTCAACCTGTTTTGTCTGACCCATTAGATTTTTGTCCCCTAGCTTGTCTATCAATGTCACACATCAACCCTAACAGATGTCGTGGAGAAGTTTTGGAAGCTTGAAGACCTGCCGTCAACCCCAGTTATCAACCCCAAGGAAGCTTTCTGTGAAGACATCTTGGTCATAATGCACACCCGAGATGCTATGGGCCGTTACAGTGTGTCACTCCCATTTGATGGACCCATCAGACCAGAGCTTGGTGACTCACACACCACTGCTCTTCGTCGTTATCAAGTCCTCGAACGCCGACTACACTGGCAACCTCATTTAAAGGCCAGTTATTTGAATCTTCATGAAGGACTATCTAGACACAGGTCACATGGAGCTAGTAACAGATCCATCCTTCAACTTTGGCTATTCTTACTACATTCCCCATCATTGTGTGATCAAACCTGACAGTACCACCACTAAGCTTTGGGTGGTGTTCAATGCTTCGGCCAAGACAAACTTGGAAACTTCTCTAAATGATTAACTCCTAACAGGACCCAAACTTCAAGAGGATATTACAAAAGTTCTCCTTCGTTTTCGATCACATTCAATTGTTTTTACTGCTAATACCAAATAAATGTATCATCAGATTCAAGTCCATCCTGAAGATCAAGGCTACCAGCGCATTTTTTGACGGTTCAATGACAGTGATCCAATTCAAGTCTATCGTCTGAAGACGGTGACTTAAGAAGTATCCTCGTCACCCTATCTCGCCATTCGTACCCTACACCAGCTTGCTGATGATGAAATGACCCGCTTTCCAGAGGCCTCAAGGGTGGTACACTCAGATCTGTATGTTGATGATGTGTGTTCGGGCTATGATACCCTGAAAAGGTACTAGCTCTATAATAAGAACTTGTAAAATAATTGTTGAAGACGGGCGGCTTTCAATTACGAAAGTTCGCAAGTAACCACCCAATACTTCTAGAAGGGTTGCGCCCAGAAGATATTAAAATGCCTCCATTGTAATACTCTTTTGATGATGATTCCACTGTCAAGGTTCTCGGTCTACAATGGAACCCTGGGTCAGGCACCTTTTCATACAAGGTATCAACTGACCTCAAAATCCCTTTCCAAACGAGCAATTCTCTCGGATATTGCAAGAATATTTGACCCACTAGGTTGGCTGTCTCCTATCATCTTGGTCACAAAATATCTTATCCAACACCTATGGATTAAAGATGTTTACTGGGACTCTCGCCCCCTCCTGAAATATCTGAAAGATGGGATCTTTTCAGAGCTGAGATTCCAATTATTTCAAACATCTCAATCGACAGATGTCTGGTCTCTGCAGATGCAGCTTGTAGCTTTGAGATTCATGGCTTCTCTGATAGCTCTGAGAGCGGTTATGCTGCTGTTGTATATCTACGGGTTATTTCATCTGGCACAGTAAATATGAAACTCTTATTCGCTAAATCAAAGGTAGCACCGATAAAACAAGTTTCACTTCCTCGCTTGGAACTATGTGCGGCGTTACTCTTGGCGCGCATGTTGCACTTGCTGATGGAAACATATTCGTTCTTGAAAATTAACGAGGTCTATGCCTGGACAGACTCTACAATCACATTGGCCTGGATCCAATCTTCGTCCCACCTGTGGAAAACATTTGTTGCCAATCGTGTGAGTAAGATCCAAGACCTCACTTCCCCCGAATGGTGACACCATATACCGTCGGAGTACAACCCAGCTGATTGTGCCTCACGTGGGTTGTTTCCCTCTCAGCTTGTCGAGCATCCACTTTGGTGGGCAAGACCCTTGTGGCTTAGGGAGGATTTAACCAACTGGCCGCAACCTAAAAAAACCTAGTTTAGCTGAACCTATTGAAGAGCGCAAAACAATCACTCTGACTACAGTCACCCCTGACACTAACATTCTAGACCTGTTGGATAAGTTTTCGTCTTTATTAAAAATAAGACGTATAACAGCTTATTGCTTTCGTTTTGTTTGTGCTTCTCGCCCTGGACGTGTCGTACCCCCTGGACCCTTGCAAGTTGATGAACTACACAGGGCTCTGTTATTTTGGGTCAAACAAACCCAACAGATCGACTTTGCTGATGATCTTACTCGTATTGTCAAGGATCAGCCTTGTTCATCCTCAGTACAAAGGCTAAATCCCTTTCTCGAGTCTGCTGGTGTTCTAACTGTCGGTGGCCGCCTTCAACGATCCAATCTGTCATTTGAAGAAAATTATCCTATCCTACTCCCGAAGCGGAGTCGTCTCGTGGAGCTTCTAATTGACTAACTACACCTTTATCATCTACATCCAGGGCCAAACAACTTGCAATCCTTACTTCAGCGTGAGTTCTGGATCATTGATGCACGCAACATAATCAGATTACGGCTACGCAAATGTCTAAAATGTTTCAAGTTTCGTCCAACCTTATTGACACCAGCCATGGGAAGTCTCCCGGCTGCTCATGTTTGTCAAGTCAAACCCTTTCTAAGGACATGTGTCGACTATGTGGGTTCATTCGCAATCACAATGACTCTGGTACGCAAACCTAGAACTGTTTGGCCTATATATGTCTGCTTCTCTACGAAGGCTATTCACAGAGAATTGGCGTCAGACTTATCAACTGAAGCCTTTCTTGCGGCATTTCATTGTTTTGTTGCACGTCGAGTACATTGTTCAGATATGTTCAGTGACTGCGGAACTAATTTTGTTGGTGCTAATAGACAGCTTTCCACTCGTCAAAAGTTTCTTACAGATTCTGGCACCAATGAAGTTTTTAGTAGGCAGCTCGTTGACCTTAACATCACCTGCCACTTTAATCCCCCCATAGCTCCTAATTTTGGAGGACTTTGGGAAGCAGGGATACGATTAGTCAAGTCATTACTCATTAAAACTATTGGTTCTCAGATCCTAACATATGTACACTGTCTTGACACGAATTGAAATCACTCTCAATTCACGACCACTTTGTGCATCATCAGCAGATCCCAGTGACTTGTCATCACTAACCCCAAGTCACTTCTTAACCTTGGGACCACCGCAGATACCACCAGAGTCTGATGTCACCACCACTCCGATCAATCGTATGACGAGATGGAGCCTGCTTCAGCAAATCCATCAGTCCTTCTGGAAGCGTTGGTACCAAGACTACCTCCATTAACTCTAGCCCAAAGCCAAGTGCAGTCATCCACAAGACAACCTTCAAGAAGGTGCCTCAAGGAACCAAACCTGCCTCCACTACGTTGGTGACTAGGACGTGTGGCGAAAACATTCCCTGGTCCTGATGGCATAGTGCGTTTCGTTTAAGTCCGTACTACACAAGGTGTCCTCACCAGACCAGTGGTGGAATTGTCTCCCCTTCCCTCAAACTAATTGAAATACGAGTATTTCAAGGAGGGCGGGATGTTTGCGGCTTGTATATTTGTATATTGTTTTTATTTTGAACTATGTTTACTGTGTTGTTTTGGCGTCTGTTGTACGCTTTTTTTTAACGGTTTATCTTTGGCGGTACGTATTTCCGGTCGGGGGCAGGCCAGCCCAATATTGCCAACTGTACGATCTGGATACTACTTTTGATACAATTTCAACACGTGTACAATCCAATTTTAGATAACCTCGAGAAGACTGCATCGGTCTCGTTCGTGACTATTCGGACAGATCTACACTGGGTCACGTGATTGCATATGCAGCTATCAACGCCACAAGCCAACGCGACGACGCATAAGTAGACTATTCGGATACAGCCATAGAATCCGAACCACGGTGGAGGCCTGGCATTCTTCATATCAGGGCCGGTCTAATATGACAAAAATTTTGTGTATGCAAAACTCACATTTTGCGCACCCCTATCTGAAAAAACTGTAGAGAATACTATGTTTGGCTTTTTAAATCTAGACCCTATGTATAAATATTTTTAGTGCCGAAATTTAATTTTTTTAAATAACTAAAAAAAACTACTGTATTTTATAATATTCAGCCGATGATGTCATTGTGTTTTCATCCTTAAGATATTTTAGTTTTTCCTTTATTGTTTAACTTGAAAAAAATTGGTTTCTTTTTGTTTTCTACTTTAAAGTGAGGTATACAGTATACAAATATATAGTGAGGTATAAAGTATACTACACTTATAAGACACTAAAAAAAATTTGGATTTTTATAAATATTCTTTAATTATATTTATATTTTACAAGATAAAAACAAAAAATATTTATTTTAGGGCAATTTTAGCGCCCCCCTGAATTTTTTATGTATGCTGTTGCATACGCCTTAGACCGGCCCTGCCTCATATTCACAAGTTTTGATTAATACACGTCTTGTCAGAGGTCATGTACTATCACTAGAGACTTGGCAACACTGGGCCCATATGGTTTTGGTGTTCGTCCCGTAATTTTATCTTCATGTGTCATATGACAAAAACATTCCGTGGTTATGTGATTCAAAACTAAACAGTCCACTTCCTACCAAACAATTAGATAAAAAAAAACTCTATGGGCCTATTGACCTTTACTGATAAAGGGTGTTATGTGGTCAACACAACAAACCTTCCATCTATTAATCTCAGTTTTCTAGATCGGAGCTGCTAAATTTATTAGATATAGTAAAGTTTATTTAGAACTTGGGTAAACTAATAAAATTGTTTTTTCGTGGTGTAGCGAGCAAGCCGAGTGTGTTCTCAAACACATTTGTTTTGTTTAGGAGATCCAAAAATCCCTTTAAAAATTAGAATTCAATCAGTAATTAGGGTTAATCGAGATTTATGAATAGCAGCCATAATGACCAGATTGACACCCAAGGTTGACTTACTGATCTTTGCCCTAGATATGAGTTGGTCTCCCCTTAGGGAACATTCCAAATAGCACGATGGTTTAGGTAATGCTGGGCCATGAAGTGCATTGCACAAATAGTACTGGGCCATAGCAATGGTCATGGGTGAATCAGACACCCAAACTAGATCTATAATGTGTTTGTAAACTAATCGTTACCCCGATAGACGGCACCCACCGAGTTTAAGTGTGTTTTGCCGGTTGTGGGTGACGGGGAGACTGATCAAATGGAACTAGCACAACGCATGGATGCACAATGACTACCCAATGTGCAAACACTAGATCTGGAAGATGCTCTACTAATTGCTTTCCAATAGACACCAGCGTGAAGCACACTCTACAATACATACATTGTATGGTACACCTGGTTCTGAATTATGAGGGCTACCTCTCCCACCATTATGTTGCAACGCATCTTTGCCCTGCTTATCCTCCTTGCCAGTGCCTTTTACAACATCATGAGCCCGATTAGGATTTCATTGGTCGCCTATTGTGGCAGACAAATTCCCTCAACAACCAACTGAAGCACACAACCTAAATGCCAATCAAGTTTGTGGGCTGTAAAATACCTTAAAGAACCCCACAATATGTCTTCAATTGAATAAGTCTAAAAGTCTTCTCGTTGGATAACCAATTGAATAATTCCTCTTCAACTATGACAATTTAATTCCCCTCAGTTGGGCAACAATTACAGAAATCTATGCAAAGACGACTTATAATCTTTCTATCTATGGCTAGCTCGGCTCCCCTTCTCGACGAGATTATCATATAAGGAAATTCCCACCTATACAATAAATATGCCTTGATCACTTTTATGTTAATTTATTGTTAGAAAATATTCTTTTTATATGTATTACTACAATAATTAACAATCTCAGCTTGTACAATTGACCCGTCTCTATGTTAATCACCGTATACTCTATCATAATTAAATATGGATGACAAGCAACACACGTCTTGTCGCCACCCCGGCCACTGGGCGCCTCTTTCTCATCTAACAGAGAGAGTTCATTTCTTCTTTGTGTCTTTTTCAAATTCTGATGACATCGTAGATTGCACCAGAGAGGACTAACAATCTCGACATATCACATGAAAGTAGTTTTAACCCCGGCTTTCTGGTTGCCTTGACAATGCAACCGCTCCGTACTAAGGAAAAGGTGTATTTCTCTTATAACGTAAACCCAAGTGCTGGATCAGCTCTTTCCACTTTGGTTTCATCGTCCAACACACCCAATAAGCACATTTAGAATAAAAGTATTGACTTTCAAACTGCCTGAAGGGCTTAAATATTCTAAAATGCAAATGAATAGTTAGTAATAATCTTATAAAATTAAGAGAATTTCCGAATTTAGATATAAAATGCAAATAAAATATTAAAACTGCAGTCTCATCCTTCCTTTAGAAACATAGGGTTTACAAGTTAGGACATAACAGGGCATCAAAAGCGATTCAGTGTTAACGTATGGACTGATATTGTTTGGGATACACTTGTTAGCACTTATTTTCTGCCAGATGGCCTGAATTTACATTATTACATCTTCCTTCACACAGTCTTACCTGCGCTACTCGTAGATGTCTAACTGCATGTGGAGCACAGGACATGGTTTCAGTGTGCCAGTGCCTCAGCACACTATGAAGTAGTAGTGTGCCTGTTACATGACATCCACGCAGGGACAGCCCAAGGTAAATTTTGCGTCAATGCTTTTTAGCGCCCTTTTATAATTTAAAATAATTTATTTTAAACAAAAAATGTTTTTAATTGAATTTGAATAAGGTATTTTAAACTAAGCATTGGGAATGCCAGGCCATGGTTCGGATTCCACGTTAAATTGCATTTCATTTCAAATCACCCTACCATTGCACATTAGCGTACGTGCGTACAACTCAAACGGGTAGTAAGATGCGGTGCTAATAATAATAATCATTCAACTCAAATTCATATTAATTAATTAATTGATATATGCTTAAAAACGGAATGATTATTAATGTTACAAAACTTGCAAATTTATATTGTTAAGTCCAATAATAGAGTTGATGAAATAAAATTAAAATAGAGCCACATGACTTATCTGAAATGGTTTCATGAAGTTGTTTATCACATATTAATAAAGGATGATAGACTGATGATTCATCTGAAATGCTGTCATGAATATGTTTATCACATTTTAATAAATGATAAGATTGATTTTTCGTTTAAAAAAATGAGGACCTGGCATTCTAGGGTTAAGGTGTCAGGCTTCTCTGTTAGGGTTCTGGGGTTCAAATCCCGGTCGTAGCACAGATTTATCTGACTAACAAACTCTTCCTTCACCTCTGACAAAGTGTGTGCTTTCACGCTTAGTGAATGTGTGGAATGCCAGGGCCCCACCGTGGTTCGGAACCCATGTTAAACTGTAGGTCTCCTCTGCTTTCCACCATCATCATCCTCACGTATCATTCTACTATCTGGGGATAGTGGAATTCACCATAACGGTAAAAAAATTTTCACTCCAAAATTAGTTACTTTTGGAATTCTGATACTTCACATAACCTTAATAGAAATTAATACTGGTTTAATTTAAAAAGAAAATCCATTAATGTACTAGTTGGTGTAAAATTATATATAAATAACTTTCTTTTTAGTATATTCTACAGAGGTGTACTGATTCAGTAAAAACAATTTCCAGTTAGAGAAATTTATTGATAATGATTCAATTATTCGTACCTATTAATCCCGATTACCGATTATTTATTGAAAGCTAATGCAAATTATGAAATATTTGTTTAATATTATTATAACTAATAATATAATTCATAAAGGATTTTATTTCAAAATCAAACAATTCTTACTAGTCACAAAATTAGTTCCCTATGGTGTCTTGTGGAACAAAACTAAGTCATTTATCTTGTATGATAATTAACAATTGATATTATTTTTGAGTCATGTTCACTTTCATGGATAGAGTATATTCAACCTTTTTTCAAATATTTAAAATACAGTGAATTTGTTATGTTATTGAGTGTGAATATTTAGAAATGAACAACTGATCAATCAGGGATTCTTTGCCAATGCACTAATAATTGACTAATTATGATTTATCAGTATCCACATCAGTACACCCCTAGTACTTTTAGATTCATGAATTTTATAACCTTTATCCAAAATAAAATTGATTGTTAAAGCTGCAATGAATGTGTGCTGCCAAAGGTGGATGTTTAAAAAATATTTGAATAAATTATTAGAATTTAATTTAGTCAAAAAAATCAATATAACATAAATGTTAGTTGTGCTTATAAACTGAACAGGTAGCGAGACGCGGTGCTAATAATAATAGTTTTCTCTTTAAGGAAAACCTCTTTTCACTTTATGAGGTATGGTAGTTTGTGATATATGGTTCCCTCGAAATGTTATAGCACTGAACATTGCCACACAGTAAAATCATTGGGAGCCATTTATGGTTGTGTGTAAGTCCATTTTATCAATTCAAACCTCGAGTATATGAAATATTCTCAAAGCCAGATCGAAGTTTGAATATTTTTTTACTCATAGTTTTATGCTCGAAAAAATATATATTCCAGGCCAGTTTAGTAAACTGCCTCCATCTTCTTCTATCCTTCCACAATTCTTCCTCCTTTAATCATTTCCATTCTTCTCTCACTAGCATACTTTCTGTATCTGCTACTCCCATCTATTCCTGGTCTGCCTTGCGATTTTTTTTCTACATACTTTTATCTCCATCATACTTTTTGGTATTTTCTCAGTTTCTATCCCCATTACATACCATCTCCAGCTTGCTTCCTCTACAATCTTAAGTAATCCCATTCTTTCCTGGATAACTTATTTCCTATTCGTGTTTCACCTCGTGACAGCTAACATACTCCTCACAAACTTTATTCCCATGGCCTCCAATTTCCTAGTATTTCTGTTACATTCAATATGCATGTTTCTGTTGCACGTGTGACAATGGATGCTAAGCACACCCTATACAGCACTTCCTTACACTTCAGAGGTACTTTTATTCTTCATAGCAGGCCTTTTAGACCCCTTCCTCTTGCTGCGCTCTTGAACACTTGCCATGGTTTTGATTTAATGTTGAAAATATCTCGTTTTCCCAGGTTTCATGTCAAAGTCACAGACTTTTCCCGGTTTCCTAATTCCCTGTTTGTGCCCATCTTGTTAAATATTACCTTGTTTTATATCCTTGTCTGTGGCCACTCCGTTAATTTTTATCTTGTTTTATAGAATACATTATACAGACAAATGACGAAAGGAAATTAGCTACTATACAATCTATGGCAACAAATCAGAATAAAAGTTTCACATACACAGGAAAACGATAGCGATAAATGAAAATCCAGTCACAATTACTTTCACAGTTAAATAATTATTACCTTATCAAAGAAAAATGGCCACATAACCTAATCCCTCATCAAACTTAGTTTTATCTTCCCCTTTTGGGACATTTATTCAGAAAATGAGATAAGAAAACTCTTTAAGAAAGAGATATAGTGTTAAGAAATCGTGGTGCACTGAAACTGAAAATTAAGCTATGGGGCTTGCTTTAAGTGAAAATTGCCACTTTGTCCATTTGCAGCCATGCAAAATGTAAACTGTATTTTTTTTATCACCGCATCTTGCTACCTGTTCAGGTTATATTCATATATTATAAAGATAATTACACTAATGGAGTAGGGATTAGGAAGGAAGCATTTTATAGATAATCTACATGCGTTTGCATGAAAGGAGGGTGGGAAACCATTAAGAAAAAACAGCCTTTGTAGACCCGATCGGTATTCAAACCTCGATCTCCTCGTCTGTGGCAGGCCAGTATAACACGAGAAAGATGCCTTAAACCATTTGGCCACTGAAGTGGGTCTTTTCACTATATATGCTTTAACTACTTCTATTTATAATTTTATTATATGTCCATCTGTGCTATTTGGTGCGTCTCATAAACTGGAACTTGCTTAATCAATAATAATCTTTGATAAAAACTTTTGATGACTCTTAACAAAATAGTGAAATATTTTTGCAAAGTGTTTTTCAAATATTGTCATTTTTTATTAGGTATATCTCACTAAACCACATTAAATGTTTAAAAGATGAAATCATACATTTTTGTGGATATTACAGTTATATTTAAACATGCAATTTAATTTTTCTTAAACCTCCTTATTCAAGGGGGTCTGGGGGGAGATGGTATATGGGAAAATGATACACTTAAAAGTTAATCTGATACCACGGTCTTAAACAATTACACAAATCATTTTCAATTAATTTTTTGTTTCCAGTTCTCATTCACATTCGATATTTTTAAGTAAATATCTTATACTTCCTTGTGAATAAAATTGATACACTGCAAAAAATATTGAGTTTGTAGATATGAAATTTTTCATAGTTAATAATATGAAGATTATAGAAAATAACAAAAATCTAAATGAACCAAATTAATTAAATCATATATTGTTAGCCATAATTGACTGTGAGAGATCAGAAAACCAACCTTTAACACAACGATTCAGTGCCACTAGTCACAAAAAGTGGCCTATTTTCACATATTTTGACTGACACTGTACTAACAATAAATACTAAAATAAATCCAGTTTTACTTAAGGTAAAGGTATGTTCTGATTATAAAACTACATCTACACTGTAAAGTAACATTAAAAAGACGGCCAGTTATTTTTAAATTTAAATTATATTCCAGAATGCTGAGGACATGGCAGTATTGGACAGAGGTTAAAATTTACTTTACGGATATGAGCCAACATAAGTTTGTATGTATGGTATGGCAACACTGAAATTTTGAAACGATCAATTCATTTTAGCATATGACTTGAATAAAGTAAATTCATAAGTTTGCATAAAATATGATTTTAATTAGTATAAGTAGGCCTACTATTCAAATTACCTTTAAAATACATTATATTTGGAAGAAGGTACAGGAAAGGTGGATAGAAACATATAATTCTTTTCCTACGTTTGTCTTTATGTTTTACCCTTTACCTGTTCTTATCTATGTGTCCTATCATTCTTTACAATGTTCCATTTTCTCCCTCTCCCCTTTATTTTTGTTTCCTCTTTTAAGAATCTGTGTTGTGCGTTTCACACTCCTCCCTGATGAGTTCTGATAGAATGAAACCTAGGTCAGGGGAATGGGCGGTAACGATCGATTTTCTTTAAGAGGTGAGGCAACCATTACCTCTTTGTCCATTGGCAGCAATGTAAAGTGTGAACTGTGTTCTTTTCATTGTAAAAGCCATATTGTGTTCATCCCTTTTATATGTTTCTATCTACCTTTCCTGTACTTTCTTCCAAATATAATGCAATTGCCTCATAAAGTGAAAATAGGTTTCCTTAATGAGATAATTTAAAATACATTAGTAATCATTAGAGCCCAGATTTGTATGCACAATCAAATAATAAAATATGCATTAAAAATGTGAAAAAATATGCACCATAATATATATAAAAAAAACTATTTGTTTTATGGAAAATATTGCCTTATTCATGGTTGTCACAGTGTATAAGGAAAGTCATACTGAGATCTTCTTCTCTGTGACGCTCCAACGTCTGTCACTGATGAATGTATTATACAATGAAAATGTCCAATCGACACCGCAAGTGCATGTGAAAAACATCACAATTCTTCTTCGGAGAATTCGCCTCGGTGGCGTAGTTAGCTAACGTGCTAGTCGTGTTGAGCTCGACTGCAGAGGACAGGAAAATAAAAGTTTGAATCTTGGTCGTGTGAACTGGGGGTGGTTTTTCCTCTACCTCCACACCAGTGTGGGTTCACTTCCTCTAAATTCAACCTTCCCAATTCCTAACCCATTAGTGTAATTAGTACTTAAGCATACAATCCAAACAGGTAGTAAGACGCGGTGCTAAGTTCGTTATTATTCTTCGGTGAATTCCTCTTGTATTTCAATTTTTTCACCAGACAAAAATTATCTAATGCAATTTTAGCAACACCATAAGTTTCTGAAGGCAATGCTACTAAAATTTGATCCATCAGAGAAGGTGAGAACTGAAAGGAAGCCTCCAACTGTGTTATAACTTCAGGTAATTAAGAAAAGCAGTTACATATGTAACAGATCATTTTCTTGATAACATCTTCAGAGCACACACACATGCAAGCTAGTTTTGTTTTGTTTTATACTAAATTGACTTCAGAGATTTTATTAATTAATTGATAACCTTCTGATAGTAGAAAGGGGACAATTACGACAGGAGTAAAATATGCATTTTCACCTTAAAAATTTAAAATATGCATGTAAAATCATTTCCCCCAGAATACGCGATATCAAACACTGGTCAAATGGTCTATTAAGGTGTACTTAGTATATGATTTCCGCATACCTTTATATATGTAAAAAAAATAATAAAAGAAAATGCATTTTGCATACAAATCCGAGCTCTAGTAATCATAGATGGCGTAAGCAAGTCAAAGATGGTTACAGCTTGAAACCATTAAAAAATACCATTTCGAGTGTTTATTAAAGATAAATATCTCAAGTTAATATGTTTAAAGTAATATGATACAAGGAAAAAAGTAAAATTAATAAGAAAGTTATTGAGTAAAAAAAAAATCTTATTTCAAAATAAGAAGCCTCTGTATACCTATTATATAAATCATACATATTAAATACCATAAAAAATATTTTTGAAATTTAAAAGTTAGCTTGATAACTTAAGCCTTGTTTTGAATGAAAATTGTGCTAAGAGCAACTTAAAATCATAATGCTTCAAAAAAATAACTAAATTTTCACGGCTATTGCAGTAAATTACAGCCAAATGTGTCTACATACCATAAAATCCACTAAATTATATTTACATATATTACATTAGGCCAAGTATTCGAAACAAGATAAAACAAGTTTGTTTGATAGATGAATTTGTTTAAAAATTAATAAAAGAAACTCGGCTATATTTTAGAGATGGGATGCTTGCTTCCTGTGGTATTCGAGATACATTGAAAAAAAACTAATATAATTATGGAGGCCTTGAATTCAAATAAAAATTTTAAGCAATTAGTATAAGGAATTACATAGACTTATGAAGCTGAGACAGTTACAAAAAAGAACAAAATTGGATTAATATTAGTAGTTTATTAATAAAATGTCATCTTCGTTGTTTAGGATGTAATAGGCATGACTGACAAAATAGCATTTGTTGGTAACATCAAGCCTTAAACAACTTTCTTAATTTAGTTTTTAATATTTTCACTCTTAACTAAAAATTGCACATTTTTAAAAATTCGGTATTCAAAAAAAAATTTAAGGTTCAAATTCAACCCATCTCTACAATATTTGCTTCAATTATAGTTATAATTTGAATGTCAAGAAATGTGTGTTAGAAACATACCATTACTAAAATAAATCATTAAAAAAGAGTCGCAGAGTGAATTTTAAAATATGGGGTAGAAATTGTGATGAATTTTTATCATAATATGTAAAATTAATGATTAAAATTAATTTTATACTGATAAGTCTACTTTGCAAACAAATGTTACTAACATGGTTGGATGTGAAACTGCACATCTATATTCTACTTTGCAACCTTTTTCAAAACTACTTCAACACATTAGTTTTCTCTTTTTTTTTTAACTTCCATCTTTAACATCGGACACAATATTTATTAACACTTTCAGGTTCTCAAGGAAATATTTAACAGCATGACTGAAAATTCCTGAAATATTATGTTCGGATAAAAATTGTCAGTACCCAAAAAAGCTTCATTTCTCTCCAAATTTTATGTCCTCCACATATTTATTCTACATAATGACTTATACTCAGACACCTTTTTTAATAAGACCTGCGCAGTAACAAGAAACATTTCTAAAGTCATTACTAACAATGGACACGCCTGCGCTACATTGATTGATGCACTCATCTTTCTACAATAAATTAGTATAAAGTCTATCCATGTCATTGTAACAATAATTGCTCCTAAAAGTGCAGACATGTGTCAAACTTTACGTTTCTTAATTTTAGCTTTAGCTTCTCGTAGAAGAAGGTCAAAAGAATTCTCAGTTTGTGGCCGACTTCTACTGACCCAGACAGCACTGGATCCATGTGAACGAGGTTCGCTACTTGTGGCCATACCATCTAAAATAAGATAATTAAAATTACTTGTTAGAACCCTGAATAAATATTTTAAATATCTTACCAAAAAAACATTGGACAGTGGATGT
Source organism: Timema genevievae (assembly GCA_902155825.1). Classification (NCBI taxonomy): domain Eukaryota; kingdom Metazoa; phylum Arthropoda; class Insecta; order Phasmatodea; family Timematidae; genus Timema; species Timema genevievae. The sequence goes on along the minus strand of CABFWO010000921.1, from coordinate 115,023 downwards.
AAGAAAAACCAGGAAGGTGGAGAGCATGCTAGCTTTCATGAGAAATAATTAATTTGTCTGGGCAAAGTTGGGTAGGGACACTGAAATTTCCCGAGACATGTTTTTACGAACTTTTACTCGAAGAACGTTAAAGTTACTAACAAAACATATTTAAATATCATTGTAGCATTTTTGAAGTAATAAGACATTCGCAAAATAGAATTAAATAAATTTGTTTCGTGAAATTAACCATTTTTCCCTTTAATTGCGAATTATGGTCGATTTTGTTAATTTAAATGCAAATTAACAATAACAACATGCTATTAATTGAGCTAAGGTGTCGTACATCAAGAAACAGATGACTAAAGGGAGTATAGATAAATGTGGAGGATTGGGCCATGATGAAGAAGTAGACGAGACAGTGGAAAGGCTTATGTCCCATTCCAACCTAACAAATGTCTGGAAACTATTCATAATGATCATGGTGATGATTTGAGCACCAGCTCCTCCCTTTCTACCTTTACTCTTGCTTTGAGTTCAAGCCTATTCCATCTTAGTTCTTGAGCATTTTAATAGTTTTGCTATATAAAAAGATGTGTTTTTAACACTTACCAAGATCAGCATAGCGGGTTTTGCAGAATGCTCTTCTTCCACCGAAGCACAAGTCATATTTCGGCAAATTTGGGTTGTCATTACCATGTTCAACCGCGTCATATGCATCCATTTTGTAAGCAAACGTGACAAACCCATAGTTGTCACTGAAAGGATAACATGTACATGAAATCACTTTGGGGTGAAAAAAAAAACCAATGGAACAGATAAAGAAGGGGGAAAGCCATATGGCTTTCCCAATATAGGTGTTTCGATTCAGTAATACCGACTAGGAAAGTTAATTGCTCATGATTTGATTATTTGCATGAATTAATCCTGAAAGCCATTTATTTAGTGAAAGCTTGTGAAATAGATTCTTAAGATTATTATATATTTAAAAAAAGAAACACTAATTAATTAGTAATATGTTGCATTGCTGATGCACTGGTAATCACCCAATTACGATTTATCTGGAACCGTATCGGGACACCTCTACTTTCTCAATTCAAAGAGGCTCAGGGTTCATACTTTACAACGCTGCTACTGGCAAATGAAGTACAAGGTTAATTGTTTTAAAAAAATATCTGTTATTGTTGCCATAGAGCTTAACCAAGGTATCGATCCTTCAAAGTTATGCAAGTGGGAATATGAAACATTCAAATTAATTCACAAAATAACTAAACCAAATATAAAAATAGTGCGAAAAAACTAGTTAAAAATTATATTCATAAGGGGTGAGCAGAGTTCAAAAAATTTGACTTGGCTTAAAATATTTATCAACTTTGATTTTGCTTTAAAAAAAAATATATATATATATATTTTGCTGTCTATATATATATAGACAGCAAATATATAAAATATGTGTGTTCAATTTTAATCATTTTATATTATGTTTTAATGTATATGAAAAAAAAATTTTATTAATTGAATTATATTTTGACATGTATGGAAGAAGGTTCAGATAAGATGGATAGAAACATAAAAGGGAGTGTGTTTCTTCTATTAGTCTTTATTGCCACTTATTCCAAATATAACAAGTATATATGAAATATTTTAGAAGTTGAATCAAAATCCAGATTTTTTAAAGAGTTTTATGTTTAAAATATATAAAAACTCAAATTGTGCTATTATTTATTTATATGCAATAAAATCACCTATTTTATTGTACAATTTGTGAGTTATATTTCAGTCTAATCTGCTAAATCAAGTTATTATCGCGCAATTTATTTGCTTTAAATATTTTCATATATCAATTAATATAAGGTACATAGCAATGAGTGAACATAAATAATAAAGTAATTTAGCTGTCAATATTTTCATTAGCGAAGCTTCGTATTGTCAAAGCTGAGATTGGAGCGAAGTATAAACCAATATTTTTTTCGAAACCAAGTCAAAGTTTCGAAGCTTCGGGCACCCTTAAACGAAGATAGGGCCCTTGGCAAGATTTTCCTACCCATGTATGTAACCCAGTTGCATACACTTACCCATGTTCTCTGAAGTGGACACTGATATCTATTATGGGACCAAAAGCTTCGAAACGCCTCCTTAACTCGGCCTTGGTTGTCCCCTCTTCTATTCGCCCGACATATATGACCCTCCTCTCCTCCACCTGCCGCTGTTTCTCCTGCTCGCTCAGGGGCCAATTGTTGCTGGTGCTTCGGATCGGAGAGCGTGATCGCGATCTAGAAAGCAACCGTATATATAAAAGAGTAAAATATTTTTCCCCCCCACATAAGAGCTTTGTGTTGGGGATGAAAAGTATTGAATTTAGATTAAGTGTAGCCACATTTGCATGAAGGGAAAGTAAGAAACCCTTTAAAAACAACCTTCATCAATACACCCTACCAGGACTAAAACCCTGATTCATCTCGTCATCGGCAGTCCAGTCTATTGCGATAGTGATGACAATCTTCCAAGATATTTTTTTTTCTTTTACATGTCAGTAGTCAAGAAATTGAATATAAGAAAAGAGAATGTTAATCATCTCTTAAATTAGTTACTATTGCATTTTTTTAAACTTTGAAGCACACACAAGATTTAACAAAAAATGTTTAGATTCAAGCAAGACCCAAGACAAATAATTTAGCACCTAACTAGAACCAAGCACTAAGCTAAAACAAGGTTTCAATTAGGAGGGATAGCCCACTTACCTTTATGATGCTTGAATAAAATTGTTTAGATAAAACACTAGAACAACATATAAACAAATTTTTAAAGACAAGCTTTCACTGTTAGCTTCTTCAGCTTAGGAGAGTGGACTGATAGTATTCTTGGTATAGTCCAAACATGGGCATGACATCAGTCTGTCCTTTAAATCTGAAAATGCTGAACGTGAAAGCGCCCGCTTTACATTTCCTATGTTTTTCCTTTTAAGTTATTCATTATGTTTACATGTTCCTCTATAAGTGTCTTATTATTATTATTATTTTGATGTGCTAGGTAAAAGTTGGTTAAAAAAAAGTCTTGCGATTCTTTGGTGTGCTAGGTAAAAAGAGTTGATTAAAAAACTTGCGGAGTCTCTGAATATTTCTTATTTTTTATTCTGACATGTAGTTCTTGATTCTGTCTATCAAAAATCAAAATATAAATGTAATAAAACAAAGTTTAAACATGTGTGGAACATGTGTGGAACATCAAATAGAAAAGCTTAGCTTTGTGTTTTACCAATTGCCTTCCCTTCTTGTGTTTTAAGATTCTGCCACTATCAGTGCAGTACATGCTTCAACACAAGGTGCCCATACACATCCCACCATAATAGTAGTGTGCTAAATTTTTATGGTAAAACTGCCAAAGATATTTAAACATATGTTTTAGCCTCATGCTCTATTAAAAAAAAAGCATATTTATGTAATTTGAATTATGTACAAGTTTCACTCTTGTAGCCTAAAACTAAAAACAATCAGAAAAGTATTAATCTTGTATTACATGAATATGAAACTCAACTAAATTATTATATTACAAACTTTCTACACAATGCTTTGATGCGGGCTTTGTTCAGTCCTGGTTAAATGAATCCGCACTCATGCACTAAGTTTCTAATCTAACAGCCCAATGACACAAGAGGGGATTATTTACCTCCTCCTAGCCCGATTGTTGGGCCTCCAGTTGATATTACGGTGACCTGATCGTCGCGAACGAGAATGCCATCTGCCAGAGCTCCTACGAACCTTGCTACGGGACCTTGCCCTATTATCAGAGGAGCAGCTGTAAAAATGAGCCACCACTCGTCATAATCATTTGGCATCCAGAACGCCACAGTCAACGCGTGTAAGTCACATTGACGACAAAGATTTATTACAATGAATTAACATGTCTTTGCAGCATGACTATCTTTTACTTTTAGAAAAAGTTAGCTTGAATAATATATTGTGTTTCCAAGTCATGTATTAATAATTTGAAGAGTATCTTCGTGAGACCAAATAGTTGAAAAACTCAAATAAACATTCAAAACAACTTACTTTAAAATGTACAGCAAGGATCATTGAATCACTGTGTTCAAACACTGTAGTTGTATACAGGTTTTAATTAGAAGGGGTAACCAGCACACTTACCTGAGTGATCCTGGATTAGAAATTGTTTCAATAAAACTTAAACACAAACACACATATTTAAAGATAAGTTTTCACTGCCACAAGCAACTTTAGGTTAGGAGTAAAGGTAAGAATCGTTTAGTCTATATGTAGCGAGAAAATAATAGCTTTAATAACCAATTTCACAGCCAATTAACTGGGAAATAAAATTACACTTGAACCAGAAAATGTATCAAAGTGCAGTTTTCACCGTCCTTCAGTCAGCAATAGAGAAATTGGGATTAGTTTAATCATTGCATTAAATAATTTTTAGTTTCAAAGAGCAAACGGTTTGTACTTGTCTTCACTATGAACTTGCAGAAGTTACTTGTGGCAACAAAAAGCTAGTTTTTAATTTTTTGTTTACTAGCGTTTCATCTAATAAATTTCTAATCCAGCATCCATAAAATAAGTGTGCTAGCTATTCCTCCCCTTATTTAAACCAGGATTTAGCTGAGAGTTCTATTAAAAATACCTTTCTAGTAGTAAAAAGAATGTGTTGAGCTCTATAATAAAATAATATCTCCATAATTAATATTTATAAACACAAGTGTTCAAATGTAGCAGTTCAGAGCTGACATAGAGTCTACTCTAAATTAACTTACACAACTACAGACCCACTTCCATCCTTCTTTTTCAACTGGTTGGCCTCTCGACACTACTCTGAGAAAGTGTATAAATAATTTTGACTTCTATTAATTTTATTTTGCAAATGGTAGCAACAAATAATGAAAGAAGCAGCGTTTACTGCCTATTTCTTAGTGCTGTCGAAGAGTTCTGTTTTTACAGTTTAAGTATTAAATACTGTGCAAAAGTGGAATTTCTAAAACCAAGGTAGAGGTGTGTAAAGCTATGAAACTTTGAATCTACTTTGAAAATAATATCAACTTCAACTTCGCTTGGAAAAAATCCTGCTTTTATGATAACGAAGCTTCACTAATAAAAATATTAACAACTAGAATAATTAATTTATGTATTAGCTTAAAAAAAACGGAATATTAAACATATTTGTGCAATAAAACATGTTATAAGTGATTTTAATGAATAAAGTTATATAGAAGAAAAAAAATTAATATTTTTTAAAACATACAAACATTAGGGTCATTCGACCATCAAAATTTTGTTGCACAATTTGAACAAGTGGAAAATCACAACCTATGCATAGTGATTCAATAAATTCAAACCAGTACGGTTCACAAATTATAAGGGTTCAAACTTGTTATTTTATGCTTTTTACAAGTCAGTGTAAAGATAAAGTAGTTAATGTATGGGGTTGAAATTTAGTATAAAAATACATTGATATGAGGTGGACATAATGAAATATAATGTATAATATTATAAATACCGTATTTATTGAATCTAGGATGAGGTTTCCCTCCCAAATTTTTATCTTCAAAATTTAGGGGTCGTCTTAAAATCACATACTAAGGAATAGGTTAGGCCTACATCATAAGGTAACATTTTACATCTTTATTTAATATTAATACGATAGTGCAGGGCTGCCTTTTTTACAGACTTTATCCATTTTAACGGATTTTAAAGGTATAAAACAGATCACAGGTAGGGGTCTGAGAGCTTGGGTGTTTTCATTCGAGTCGAGTATTTCTAAAACCTCCTGAGTTTGAGTTGAGTTTGAATATATTCATAATTTTAAAATGTTAAAAGTATATATTTATTTATTTTAAATGTAAATAGGTATAATTTCTTTACAATTTCAGATTTAACAAATATACTAAAACACATTCTTAAAATATGAATGACACTAGTTTTTATAAATATAAATACTTTTAGAAAAAAGTTAATAAATGGAAATATCGGTTTTAAAATTAGAAATAGCACTTTAAAAAAACATAATTTAAAAATAATAACACTAAAAAAATATGGGGCCTAATAGAAAGAATAATTAAAATGGTTTCAACACTCATGTCTTTAAGGACATTAAAATAATTACACTAACAATTATAAAAAAGAGTAATAAAATGAATAATTTCATGATGGCTTGGAAATGTACATTAAGATAGTGTATTTAGTGATAAATAAAATGATAGAATATTAGGAAAATGGTAGACTGTCCAGTCTAATTACTACTTCCTGAGGAAGATGCTACAATAGCATCGAAATATTGAAGTGTGTGTAAATATGTGTCAGTGTTGTTACTTTTACTTTTATTTGTGCTCTACCATTTTCCTAATATTCTATCATTTTATTTATCACTAAATGTTTTTGCTCAATGCACTTTTTTCATATATAATTAAGATAGTGTAGAAACACTGCACAATAATGTAAGGTAAGTGAAAGTGAAGGAAGTCAACCTTAAATGATAGGTTAGGTCTATATAAACACACTTCTCTCTTCATTTCTTCAAACATTTTTACAACTCCCACTTCTTCAAAACTTCCACAGTAGCAAATTGTTTTGAATTATCAGAAATATTACTTTTTCACTAATGTCTCTTCATATGAAAAACTAATATTTCCAAAAATTCAAAACAATGTGAAATTGTGGAAATTTGAAAAAGTGGGAAGTGTAAAATTGTAAGAAGAAATAGAGAAGTGTGTTTGTTTATATCTAGGCCTAACCTAATCGGATTTTCACTAAAGATTATCATTTGTAATAGTAAAAATTAACTTTTCATTGTTTTTATGAAACTTTTTCAAAGTTAACCTTCTTATGAAAAAGCTATATTTGCGCCAAAAAAATAAATTCCTTAGTAATTCTGCAACCCTAATTAGATTTTAAGCCAATATAGGTTTTTTGTTAGTATTACAAAGTAATTCTACCATAATTATTATTTTCATCATTCATGATAAAATAAATACCACTTTTTAAAACTATATTCACAACCACTGAAAAACTGAGGGTCGGGTAAATACGGAAGGTCTTTATGTACACCTCATATCAATGTCTAGTTATACTAAATTTAAGCCCCATACATTAACTACTCTACCTTTACAATGACATGTAAAAAGCATAAAATAGCAAGTTTGACCCTTTATAATCCGTGAACTGTAGTGATTTGAAATCAATTCATAGGTTATGATTTTCCCCTTGTTAAAATTGTGCAATCAAATGTTGATGGTTGAATGACCTTAAGAAAAACCATTCAAACTTCAATTTGACTTTGAGAATATTTTATATAGGATATTATTTTAAGAGTTTGATTCAAATTTTTAATGTGGACTTTGAGCACCACTACATCAAATAAGTTTTAAGGTAAGTAAAACACCAGGAAAAGTATGTACACAACCAAAAATGTACAATCATTTTATGGATAGTCTCAAAACTGTGCGTATGCATCAACCGTGGAAACATGATTGTATAAACATGTAAAGCCAATAAATTGGAACTTTTAACAAACATAAAAACACACAGATAGGTGATAAGTATTATTTAACCCATTCCCTGGCATGCATGTAGCATAGCTATTTGCGTGGACCCGACAGCCATTTTTTCTACTTCTATACTCTTAACCAACAAATATTTCTGACATTGATTTATTCATTGTCAAAGTATAGCATTTAACTGGCAGATTCATCTATCAGCTTCAATATGAAGTATTCTGACTGGCTAAAAGTACAGTGGTTCATTGATTGATGGCGTTATAATAAATGATTACAATGAAACATAGAATCGCACCAGTGCCATGGAATGTTCGGGCTAACAAAGACATTCAATGCCTGTGCCAGAGAAATGGTTAATAAGGGTGCATATTTTAAACCCCTGTAAAGTGTTGTGCAAATACTGTATGTGTCATATTAAAAGCGTGCCAAACAGCAGAATTTGGGTATAATATGTTTCTATCCAATATTTTTTTTTTATTATTTAGCACCGCGTCTTACTACCCGTTCGGGTTATACGCTTAAGTACTAATTACACTAATGGATTAGGAATTGGGAAGGTTGAATGTAGAGGAAGTGAACCCGCATTCGTGTGGAGGTTCTATCCAATAGAAAGAGGCAGCAATACAATGGTGGAAAAAAAA
>CABFWO010000921.1:5809-105630 GCA_902155825.1 Timema genevievae | reverse complement strand
GGGGAGGGGGGGTTAGTGTGGTAAACCATTAAGGAAAATTCACCTTAATTATACCTGTGCAGGATTCAAGCTCTGACCTTTTTGTCACCAGAAATTAAGTTACCGTATTTATCTGAATCTAAGACAAGTCCCCCTCCCCCAAATGTATAGCTTCAAATCCTAGGGGTCGTCTTAAAATCGTAGACTAAAGAATGGGTTAGGCCTACACCAAAAGGTAACATTTACATCTTTATTTAATATCAATACAATAGTGCAGGGCTGCCTTTTTTTTATAGAGATTTTATCCATTTTCACATATTTTAAAGGTATAACACAGATCATAGGATATTTGGTTATTTTCACAGATTTTTAGGCTATTTTTTAGGTAATCGTTAAAAATAAATACCTAGTTGTGGCTCGATACAATACTCGATAACCAGAGTATTGATTGGTATCGCAATAATCAATACTAAATGTCAAAAACTCGATACCACTCTTTTAGTATTCAACACGGTTAACTACTCAAATGGGTTGGGGAAATTGATGGGCATAATCGAATTGAATTTTATTTCATTGTGCTGTTTTTTTATTAAGTTTCCAATTACTTCACTATGATATTAAAAATTCAGCAATTTACAATAATCAAAATAGATTTAAAAACAAATAATGAATTATCAAATTGTTACATGTTTAAGTCTTAAAACTTTGCCTACATAGCTAGCGCTAGTAAAGTAAGACGTGATGAGAAAACTCAAATCAATTTTAAACAAAGAATCGATAATACGTAAAGTTTAATACATAATTTTAGCGATGCCGAACTTGAGTTTTAATTAAGTAAACTTCACAAAATAGCTAACTTTTGAATAATATCAAATAAATTATCTTTGATTTGATGTTCCTAGATCATTGATTTTGAAATAAGGATAAAGATGCTTGTTTAATTATAACTAATCTTTTATGCTTGGCTGTCATGGCAGCTGACTTTTACGGTAATTCACAACAGAAGTGTTTGTCGGTTAGATTTTTTGTTACATGTGAATGTGTTTTATATTTTCCTCATAAAAGCAACAGTTTGTTGTCTATTTGTCCTTTGATTTCTGCCTATATCTCTTTACTCTATATTATTTTATTTTCTGTACATCATTGTGAAAGTCACATTTTAGAAGCTAGCGTGTTAAAAGTTGAGTCCAATGTTAGTATTTAGGGGGAGTAGGGTAAGTATGAGACTCAGATTTTCACTACCGATTATCATTTGTCATAATAAAAATTAACTTCTCATTGATTTTATGAAACTTTTTCAAGGTTAGCCTGATTATGCAACAGCAATATTTGCAACAAAAAATAAATTCCTTGGCAATTCTGCAACCCTAATTAGGTCTTAAATCAACATAGGTGTTTTGTTTTGTAAATAAAAAACCATTTGTTAACATTACAAAATAAGTCTACCATGATTATTATTTTCTTTATTCATGATAAAATAAATACCACTTATAAAAAATCCATCCAGAACCATTTTAAAACTGGCGGTCTTGGATTCGAGTGAATACGGTAACCCCTTAGAACATGCAAACACCGATATGGGTTGTCAACATTATTTATTTTATAAACAGAAGGTTTCAGAAAATAGGATAAGAACAAATGAGAAGGAAACCTCCAATAAAGCTTTCAAAATAAACAAAGAAACAAAGTTTGCACGTATTAATGGTAAGGTTGGATAGATTGTAAGACACAGTTTGCACGTATTAATGGTAAGGTTGGATAGATTGTAAGAAAATCAAACCGTTTCAAGTTGACATTTTTTTTGCTAATTTTAAATAACATATATTCCAGCAGGTTCAATTTATTTTAAGGTCAATTTCACTTGTTTATAAATTTAAATCTTAATTTAAGAATACATGGAAGACATATAGGTTTAATTAAAAATAATATTTAAATATTAACATGGTTTGTTGTAATTCATTTTTTACAACAATTATATATTCAGTTAAGTAGTAAATTAAATGTTTTCAATTTCTTTAACAATTTCCAGTTACTATGTCGATCTAAGCCTTCGGTAAATATCGAGTCTAAAAGCGTTAACAAATTCCAATTTAAGATATTGAAAATATTGTTTTATTTGAATCATGAATATCCTTTAGAGTTGAAGTTGTTGCCCTATTTTTTTATAGAACAAATTAAATCACTATTTCCAAAGTATTATATTTATCTTATAAAAAAATTTGATGTGAAAACAAATAAACTAGCTGCATTATTATTGCACAAATCCACCGTGAAGATGATAATATCACAAGGAATTGTAATGTGTATATTCTAATTTTCCCCAAATAAGCCAACTCTCTAAAACTGTGATCAACCTTTCTTACACAATAGTCAGTTAAGGTATATCATTATTCCGCTAGGATGCCTGCTTTGAAAGGCATAATATCCTAACAGACCCCTATCGTGTAGTGCGTAATATTTTGGTAGAATAAAGAGCCTTCTAGAATGGAGTTTCTAGTATCGTTCTGCAAGGCCTTTTATCCTACCAAATCACTATTATGCATTAGGATTCTGTTAAGAAATAAAGCCTTCCATTCTAGAAGGGACTTCCAAAATCAGGGTAGAGCATGTCATACCTTCGTTTCCACTTGCGTCGAGAATGTGCACCAATGCGGCGATGGGAGTTGGAAGAGGAGCTTGACGCACTGCTGGAAGAACTACTTGCACGCCGCGAGCGATACTGTCGATGTCTGCGGTCCCTAGCTCGTTCACTCCTGCTCAAATAAACGCTAGGGCTGGAGACGAAAAACAAACGTCCAAAATAAGTCACTACTTTACAAATAGATGTGGGTATTACTTAGTTCCATTTTGATAAATTGTTTTGGAACCATTACTATATACAAATGAATTTTTTTTTGACAGCTTAGATTATGATAGTTTTTTTTAGCACAATGCCTTAGTACCCTTTCGGGTTATAAGCTTATGTACTAATTACGCTAATGGGTTAGGGATAAAGAAGGTTTAATTTAGAGGAACTGTACCCTCATTTGTGTAGCGAGGGAAACCATTTAGGAAAAACCACCCTCAGTTCACCCGACCAGGATCAAACCAAGATCTACCCATTAGTGGCAGTCTAGTCTATTGCAAGTGTAGCGCCTTAAGACCATTAAGCTACCAAAGTGGTTTATTAAATAATTATGTTGTATATATCCTGTTCTAGTTAACTTGTTTTAAAGATCAAGACCCAACACTAGACAGTGTTGCCATGAGTTTGGACTAAACCAATTAAAATATTCGTGTTTATTTTAAGAGTGTCTAGAGCAGCGATTCCCAAACTTTCTCGACTTGCAAACCCCTTTCACAAACATCTGAGTTGCACGAACCCCTTGATAAATATCCATAGCCACGATCTTAATTTTATATCCAATTTTTATTAAATTTAGTTATTAATTGTAATCAAAATGTTTAATACCTTTAAATTAATCCTACTATAGCTCGGTAAATACTTTGGGATACCTTACCAAATATGATGAAATAATAATGAAACTACTCAAGTAATAGTTCAAATAATTATACATTTGTTAAAAAATTAAAACTGAAATCAAATAAGCAAGGTACTGGAGTAAAATTTTCTTATCTTTACTGTCACAATATTATCACATTTCACATGTTTTTTTAAAAAGTGGAACTGGAAATTGCTGCTTTGACATAACTGAAATACCCTTACAGAATTCCATGTCGATTTAAGTTTAATTATTTTTTTAGCAAGTTTTAACAGCTACTCACTCACCTCTTCACTTGACCTAGTGAGAAAAATGTGCTTGCTTTGGAGGGCACAGAGCTTTAAATTCAGGAACCAACGAACGATAAATAAAGTCTCAAGTCATTTTCAGATTTGAGGTTGTTCCTGTATTTATTTTTTCAATAGGCATATAAAGAAAAAGATTTCTTGCTCAAATACTTAGAATAAAATGGTAACAAAGCTGTAATAAATTTATTCTCTAACAATGAGAACTTCTCCTTTAAACTTAACCAGAAACAAATTAATGACAAAGATTTATAGCTTTTCTTTGATTCAAAATCAGTGGAAATTTCTCTTTTTCCCCCATGCTTGATGTGGAGAGTTCCAAAACTGCTGTCTCTTCCAGGGGATTGCAAATCCAATTGTTATTATGGCTGGGATATATTCTCTGAAGGTTTTTTCCAATTCTCTTCAAGTGTTCTATAACTACGTTCCTTACATTTTCGTCCAAAGAAAGCTGATTTTCTACCATGAAGTCGTGAAGGGTATCAAAGCACTCCGTTTGATTGCTAACTAAACACGTTTCCCAAGTTAATTTTTTTTATGAACGACTCGATACGGTCTTGCACAATAAAAACGTTAATATTTCACCCTTGAAGAGAAAGGTTTAAACTATTCATTTTTGAAAAAATGTCTGTCAAATAGGCCAAAGCCTGAACCTACATTTGATCTTGCATGCATTTTGCTTTGTGAAAGGGATTGTTGGTAAGAAAAATGAAAACTTGGTGTTTAAGTTCAAACAATCTTGTAAGAGTTCTACCTCGAGATAACCACCTGACTTCAGTGTGAGACGATAAACAGTTGTAAATGCTTCACATTTCCTCAAAAAGTGCTGCAAAAATTCGCCATCACAGAAATATTTTGGCGAACCCCTTGGAAGATTTCGTGAACCACAGTCTGGGAATCGCTGGTCTAGAGGAAAACCCTCACATATAATTTTATGTTTAGTTTATGTAATGTATTATTTCCTCCGTGACAACAGGTAATTTAAGATATAATCAGTGTAAGTTTACGTGTTTACTGTTTATTTTATGTAATTTGTGTATTTCACTAGGATCTTGTAGTGAGTCGCCTACATAAAAGTAAATTGTTGAGAAAGGAGGGTTCACAGGAGACTCATATTTATCATTAATGCTAAATAGAAATACTACACAAGTTCAATGCCTTTTCGACCTGTGAGGTAGCGCCCTTGGCTGGCTATCTCTCACGCTCCAACGCAAGACTCCCCATGACTTACTCCAGGGGGAGAGGAAGAAGGGGAGGGAAAGGAGAGAACCATAGACGCCGGATACACATAATCATCCAACGCCCTCTTCTACCCCTCCACCCATTACCTCAATCTGCCAACGCCCTCAGTAGTCACCCCTTCACTTTCATCCAGTGAGAACATCTAATCTGGGACTTTGTGGAGATTCTCAAGCGAGACTCCTCGGAGGACGAAGACATGCATCCCCCCTCCCCCTTAAGACCCTGTACCCAGTGACTTAGCCCATATCATACCTGGATCCTTACTCGCAGCTACTTAATAACCCCATTAACTTCCCCACACCCAGCTCCAACCATCAAATCTCAAACCCACCCCACCAATAGTATATTCACCATCACCCCCAACCTATCTTTTCCCTTTCTCTTTAACAATAGTGTTCCATCTAGCCCCCCCCCATCCCCCCCGGGTAGATAACAATGTTATTAAAACAATATTGATGTAATGACCATAATAGATAATACTAATGAGAGTATTAAAATTATAGTTGGGTCAAATCCCCATCTTGAATCTGAATCTTGGAAAAAATTATGAACATAAGAGATAGTATTAGAAAATACAAATATTAACTAAATGTTAACCATCTTTCTTATAATCCTCTCATTATAACTAGGAACCAGATTTTGCCTATTTTTTTCCCCTTGATCATAAAACATAGGCAGTTGAGAATTAAAACCTTGCAAAATATGTCGGGATATCAAAACTTTAGTTGTGTAGAGATGCAACATTGTTAACAAAACCACCACAAAATTGTAGAAGAATTCATACATTTTCAAAAACACTAGTGATCATACAAATAAACTCTTTAAAACTACATTAAGAAATGATACCTTGTGCTAGTCTCGATAGACAAAACTTGAGTTTGACAAGACTAAGATTTCTGCCTTCAGAAACTAAAAGCACATTAAAACAAAATATTTTTAAAAATTGGCCAAAACCAGACTTACCTTCTTTCTTTGCGTCTTTTGACGGCTTTATCTTCAGGGGATAGTTGATCACCCTCCACAGTGTCCAGCTCAGTTTGTACCTCCACACTGCACATGGAAGGACATGTGATCTGCTCCCTCGATTCATCCTTGCTAACATAGGACTCTACCTCGTTGCAACTCCTCCTCGATATGGAGCTACCACCGTCAACTCCCGCGTTCTCACCAGTTTCTGTACCGACACTCACCGAGGTCACCACAAAGGGAGATGGGGAAGGAACAGGAGAGTTGTTATGACTACTGTCACAACTGCTTGTTCCATAAACCTTACCCAACTCTTTCAAACGACTACGATACTGCTCTAGGTTAAGTTTGCGCTTCTTTGGCTCTTGAGGTTCCTCCTTTATTTCTATCACGTCTGGTAAGGAACTTTCACTGTTAGTGCTGTTGGAACGCAGCAATAAAGAACTTTTTACACCGCTTTGTATGTTCGGAACATGACATTTCTTTAAAACCGAAATCATTGTCATTTCTTTCGGTTTGGCCTGACTGTTTACAAGATTATCTATACTACTAGAATTGTTTAATATTTTAGCATAATTAACACTATTAACACCAACAGACCCTAGAGGTATATCCTTACCATTAAAAGAGATCACGTTACTAACTTCCTTCACCCCGGCTGATTTCACTAAAAGACTTCTACTTTGCATGTCACCATGTCTTGAACCCTGATTAACGGAGGTGTCAACAGACACCCCACTTGACGACAACACAGTTTCTTCACTAGCATCACTCATATCCCCAGACTCCAAACCACTGTCTTTTTTGGCATTCTTCTCCCAGCATTCCTCCTCGTTGCTCCCTAACCTGCGACTGACAAGTTTCTTCTGAGGGGATAGAGCCATGTAATATTCTGGGAGTCGAGAATAGGTTTTATCCTTCACATTCCTTTGCTTGTGCTCAACCGACTGCCGGGCACTGGCCTTGTCAGTACCCGTGTACTCGGTTGCATCAGAGTGGTAGAAAGACCTGGGAGGAGGGGCTATCTCTCCAGACAGCACAGTACAATAGTCGTGGTCCAGTTGGACAGATTCTCCTCCAGAACTTCCAGACACCTAAGATAAAAATAAGATTATGTTATCCTAAAGTATTATTTTAATGAGACAACATATAATTCAAATATTTATATGTAATATTTCACAAAAATGCAATAAAAATCTAAAAATTAGTCATATTTTAAATATTTAATTTTAACTCAGGAATTGTAAACAGTAATAAAGGGTGGATGGTGGTAGAAGTTATGTGAAGTGTCAAATGGTGTTCATTATGTTTTGGTGGGACTAGTAATATGCCTTAAGGACTCACAAGTTTAAGTAATTTATTCCTGCTCAAAGTGGCTCCGGCATCTTGCATTCGAGTGGCTCCTTTTCCAGGCCGCTTGCTCGGCATTGCTGGGATCAACGGGATGACCTTTTTACGTCCTGAGGCCTTAAAACATTACAATTATTATAGTTTTTCATATAAATAAAA
The DNA here is from genome assembly GCA_902155825.1 of Timema genevievae. Lineage (NCBI taxonomy): Eukaryota > Metazoa > Arthropoda > Insecta > Phasmatodea > Timematidae > Timema > Timema genevievae. The sequence continues at coordinate 98,147 of CABFWO010000921.1, read as the reverse complement.
AATAAATTAATTTAACTAGCAAGTCTCTAGAGGTAGTTAGGAAATAAAATGAGGCTTCATCAGTCCACATTACATAAATTTAAGATATTTTCGCCACCATTTTATCCTGATCATTCTTGAAAGTAAGCTTGTGAATTGGATTAAGTTAAGTTTCTCTTTTTAAGTGTTGCCAATTATTATGATGTGTGTTTTTATATACACTAATTAGAATGTGACCTACACCTGCATGCATGCACATTAAATGTCAGCTTTAGTTAGGTAATGGGGAGGTCAGAGTTCGAATACCTGCCACATGTACTGAAGAAGGAAGAGGGTTTTTTTTTTAAAAAAGCGGTTGGAGAGACAAACAGTTGGGAGCCATGTGACTTGTGCTCATTATACAAGTGAAAGAGCTTGCAATTAAACATTTAGAGAAGGATAGAAATAGCTACTGTACCATATTTCACAGAACGTGAAAATGAANGGGGGGGGGCAAGTATTGCAAGGTCAATTGTTTGCGTGTCAGTCTGTTGTTTGTTAGGACAGGGAGGTGACCCAGACACAATAGAGATTTTAAAGGGTGTCAAGTCTATAGAACATTTAAAAAAAGATTTCAAGCCTAGAGAACATTTAAGGGGTTTCAAACCTAGAAAACATTTAAGGTGGCCAAGCCTAAATAACATTTAAGGGGTTTCAAACCTAGAAAACATTTAAGGTGGCCAAGCCTAAATAACATTTAAGGGGTTTCAAAACTAGAAAACATTTAAGGGGGTCAAGCCTAGAGAACATTTAAGAAGTTTCAAACCTAGAAAACATTTAAGGGGGTCAAGCCTAGAGAACATTTAAGGGGTTTCAAACTTAGATAACATGAAAGGACTGTCAAGCCTAGAGACCATTTAAAAGGTTGCAAGCCTTGAAAACATTCAAGGGGTGTCAAGCCTCGATAACATTTAAGGGGTGTCAAGCCTATAGAACAATTAAAGGGGTCAAAAACTAATTTTATCATTCATTAGGCCTACTGTTGTGTTGTTTTAGTAAATTTATTGTTGTATAACATGAAAGTGACAGAGTTATGAATTGATACTAGTAATAACATTCAGTATACAGCCATTCCGTGATGAGCGGAGTGAAGATGTCACTTGTAGGGTCAGCTGGTGGCTTGGCAAACTGAAGTGCAATAGTACCTTCTGGCTCAGTGAGGAAAGCAACAGGAAACTAACTCACTCCTAATTTACCTAGTAAACCTTTTCAGTGCTGCCTAGGTTTTCAGCAGACAGTGGAATTGTTTAGGATCCAACCAAACTTTGTATTGAGTACTAATCAACACACAAACAAAAGTAGGCCTTGCATATTAGAAAATGAGAACTTTATTAGCCACCCCATTATTTTACCCTTTTCAATTTAATTTAATTTTAATTTAAAGTAGTATAATCTTCACAGTGACTGGTTTAAGCTTTCTCCATGCAATTTTTAAATTTAAATTTCTGTCAAACACTTATCACAAAATTAAAAAAAAAATTATTTAGGTGAAACCTGTTGTCTAAAAAACTGGATCAAAGGTTCCTCTCAATTTCCTGAATTTTTGTTTTAATTTCAGTCTTTTTTTATTAATACTAGCTCAAATAACAAAGTTTTGAAGTAATTTTTTGAATTTTGCATACTTAAATATAAAACTACATTTTTAATAGGAATTTACTAGTTTAAATTTTTATCAAAAATGAAAGAAAAATATACTATTCGATTTGTACAATTCGGTATTCATTCAAAATTTTGATATTCAATTTGATAAATAATCCTATTCACACACCCCTAAATTTGATGATAAAATAACTTACTTTTATTCTGTCAATAACTTCTTTGGGCAAAGAGTCTCTGATATTCTGATGGGACAAATTTGCCAACTTTGAGGATGGCGCAATAGATCTTTCTGTTGCTGGCACAGGTTTGGGGGAGACTTGTTGGGTCGCCATGGCAAACAAGTGAGTGTCCAAGACAGAGGGCTTGCTGCCTGCATTTGGGCTACTTGAATTGAACTTCTCCGATGCTTCGAACTGCTCCAACAAACTACCTACGTCACCTGCTTCCAAGACTTTTTCAGAGCAAAACACAATTTGGTATCACAACAAAATTATGTGGTAATGTTAGGAAAAAACAAATTGAATTATAGCTTATTGTGCTACTGGAATGGTCCATCTATCCCCGTGTGATTTTCCGTCTTTTGGGAAAAACTATTGAACCCCATTTCTATCAACTGGGATCCGCCTAGAAGAGCGGTGTGTTTCGGTGGTGGAGGCAAAAACACTGAGCCCAAGCTTAAATATTAGAATTTAACGTCTAGAAATGAGTGGTTGAAAGGGATATTTAAAGAGTAGCCGATGCAGGACGCGCTAGAGAAGTCTCGGGTAAGGTGTTACAGCCATGTGAGGAGAGTGGAGAAGGAGAGGATACCAAAGAAGATGCTGGATATAGAAGTGGACCAAGGGACAGGTGGCCGAAGGGAGTAAGGAGGAGGATAAAGAAGACTTGGAGATAATTATGTGCCAAAACCCGGCAGGTGGCTGGAAACTGTTCATGATGAAGATGATAGTAGTAGTCTAGAAAATAATGAATTAAAATACAGGTTTAAGTCAATTGTTGGTGTTCAAACCAGTTACAACATTCATCATCAAAACAAATCACTAGCCCCAGTTGGAGAAATCCTAGTCAATAGTTTTTGCCAAAAGACAGACAACACCAAGTGAATAGGTGAACACTATCATAACATATGTTGGCATTTAGCAAATTATAAAATACAGAACTGCTTCAATGTTATTACCGTACTTTCATATTTTAAAAGCCTTCAAATTAGTTTTAAAATAAATGCAGGCCTACATTTTATTACATAGAGACTACTTGTTTTCACTTGAACGTGTTCACAATTTAAAAATCAAGTAGCACGGTCAAATATCTTACTAAATCACTTCTAACTCGAGAATATTGCTAAACATATCTCGAAAAGTGGATACCGTAGATGAAGCAACACACACCCAGCTAGCTATGTTGTCTTGAGAGCAATTTTACAGGTTACTTTTTGTAAAACAATTAAGTTTATTTTAAATAACTTCTGATGAAAAATATTTTCCAAAAGCTTGTTTAAAGCAGTACTCCTCCCAACCACAAGATTGAAAATTTAAACGTAGTTCAGCCCCTAAAGACATTGCAAACAAGTTGCTGTGGTAAGTGGTATATATATTATTACATATTAACTAACCAAACAATACACCAAATGGGTGAAATATTTTGGGAATGAATTTTTTTTACTACATAAAATTACCTGTGCTCATTAAAAAAACACTTCCAATTTTCTTTTGTTTAATATTTCTATGACATATTGAGTTAACTAGTTTTAATCATCCAACTATGTGTTATAATTTTTGTTGAATTGTGTAAAAGACAATTATTAAATTTTGTCAATTTGAAACACATAATTTCAATTCTTGTCTATAATACATTAGAGACTTGGAATATAATAATCATTTATAAAATATTTTCTAGCTACATAATCACACATGAAGCCTCAATTATCTGACCCTTTTTATAAAGAGTTTCAAAAAACTTAACCATAGAGCATTTGTATTATTTTCAATGCCACTGTAAGAACATGGCTTTTAGTAGTAATGGCAAATATTTTTTTAAATTTAAGTTTTAATGTACCTATATAATAATGATAATAAATTAATTAAATTCTTAACTGGCAAACATGTTTTAAAAAAAAGCCTGTACACATACTAAAGAATAAGATGAAAATGATACAAACTTACAAAATTTTATGACAGAAAAAAATCTTACAAACAAGAAAAAAGTGCAAGCACAAACACACCACCAGCTGAGCAAATTAAATTTACAGTTAAATTGAATACTTAAACAATTTAATAAGTAAATTTGTAATGATGTGATAAAAACTATTATAAAATTCAAATAAACGGTTTTTTAATTTCTTACCAGGAATATTATGCTCCGTTATAGTCTCAACGTCAATGCAATCTTCCTCAACTTCGACTTTAATATTACTTAATGTCTTCCCTAAGCACCTTGATTTAATACCGCTTTCTTTATTCAAATTAGTTTTTGATTTAACAAAGCTTGTTGGCTCTACTGTGTTTTCTTTCTTAATCACAATTCTACGTTTGACTAAGTTTTGTATAAAAGTATTCTCTTTCAAGATATTAGAGTTGCTTCTTGTCTCTAAAGTACTCATCTCTTGTTTGCTGAAAATGTCTGCACTTAAATTTGTGTCTTCTAAGGTATCTAAATGTGTGTTTATTTTTACTTTAGTCTTGCTTCTGCATTCCATATCTGGAATAATGAACTCCTCATCAGAGTCACTGCAAGAATTTATGTTGTTTGGACAATTATGTAGTCCAGACACTTCATCTTCGACGACATTCAAGCTATTATTATCGTCTTCCTCGTCTAAGAAATTGTCCAGACTAAAGTTTCCAAACTCTTCTTTGATGCTAACCGTGGGGAAGGATCTTTCAACCGATTTAGTGTTATCAGAGGAAGGAGGCGGCTTTTCCATTTCATATGAAGTCTCTTCAAAGATATTGTCTGGAAGGTTCTCCGGAAAATTACCAGGCATTTCTATATCCATTCCAACAATGTCCTTTACGTCCATGTCTTCAGAATCGGAAACCTTGAAAAATTACCATTTAAAGTGATAAAAGGTAAAACATTTTGTGTATCTACAAAAGTGTTAACAACCAAAACAAAGAGTTTAATAGAAACAGTGTTAAAATATTGATCTTAGAACTTAAGAGCTAAGTGTCCCAGTTAAAGACTATTCTATACTTTACACTAATGGGTTGAGTATAATAAATGAGAGCAAGGGTTTATAGAGTAACATATTGATATTTAACTTATGCAAAGCATGTACACCTATTGAGCAACCATATCGAGATAAAAGATGTACCTGCATGCTGCCAAGGTGGTCTTGCCAATCACATAACACCTTGTGAAAATCTTCCCTGCAGCTGGGATCCATTTTAGGCAGCGTAGACATTGGCAAAACAGCCATGTCTCCGTTCAATCTAGTGCAACAAAAAGTACTAAAATTATTTGGCCAAAATAATAGCGTCACTCCAGTAGAATTGGTAAAAATAAAGTTTGGTTATAATTTGGAAAACAATAATTAGATCCTTGATAAATATTTCTGTTATGATTATTAATATTACTAAGACAATGAAATAATATTGACTATGCAAATTAATTTTATTAATAGTTCAATAAGTGCTTTTGAAACTATTCTATCTCCAAATCATTACCATGTTATATTCGGAAGAAGGTAAAGGAAAGGTGGATATAAACATATAAAAGGGATTGAACACAATATGTCTTATGCAATTAAACTGTAATCATACTTCATGTTATTCGTGCCTTTTATCTGTTCCTATTTATGTGGCCTATCATTCTATACCTATAATCTTTTTCAACCTTTTTGTGTATTTTGGTTTCTTCGTTTATGAAGTTGAGTCACACTCTCTCCTGATGAGTTTCGAAAGAATGAAACCTAGGTCAAGGAATGAGCGGTAACAATCGATTTTCTTCAAGAATCAGCCATTACCATTTTATTGAATGCCAACAATGCAAGGTGTGAAAGGTATTCTTTTAATTGTAAAAGTCATATTGTGTTAGCTCCCTCCTATAGATTTTTATCCAACTTTCCAGTTCCTTCTTCCGAATAAATCAAAATACTTCACTAAGCAAAAGAGTTGCTAGAATGAATAATTGTACTCGACTCACTCAGTTTCTGTCCCCCAGACGTCTGCATTCTCTCTTAAATGACTTGGTCGGTCATAAGGGAAGTCATCTGGCATCATGTCAAGAAGAGAATTATCAGAGTCCTCCAAGAGGCCCTAGGGATAAAGACATCAGAGTATATATATTGAATGTTCTCTGCACAATGTTTCAAGCAAAAAAATAATGTTTGCCTTCACAAAAATATATAATGCTCATGGTCTATATTTATAAATTATAAGCTATTAAAATGAAAAGCACCTTAACTACAAAATATAATAGAGATTCGTATATTTTTTTTAGTTATTAGTCTACGAATACAAAGTTTAGGCCTACATTTTGAGTTGAGTCGGGTTGGAAAGGTTCAATTTTAAATCAAGTGTCTATTCAAAAGACCCCAAAACAAAATACTAGATGAATCAATGTTAAGCAGGGAATCCAGGGGTTGATTGGGCCACCAGGACGTACCTCAGTGGGCCAGTTTGATTTGGGCTCCCAAAATTATTTAAACTAAAATAAATATATTCATTCAATTAAAAAATAGATTTTAATCAAAAATTCCTGTAAGTTTGAGATGTACAGAATACATCACTTGTGAACATATATTATGATGTTATTAAATTTAAAACCAAGCTGATTATTGTTTATTGGTGCCGTTTATAAACAAAAGTAAAATCATCTGTCTGATGATCTACACAAGTAGTGAGTGAAGGATCATTTTACAAACTTAAATATATTAATAAAGACTCCCAGTTGTTGTCTAAGCATTTAGAAACAATTTTGCTCATGTCAAGAGAGAATAGAAACTGATCATCGATAATGTAGCTGAAATGGTCTCGGGATTAAATTAACTAATAATAAAGATATAAATACTTCGCCTCATCACTTTAGCTTACACTGAAACATAGCTTAAATAGTAAATATTAATATATGCTCAGGCAGGAATTTTCAAACTTTTTGAGGCTGGATAGCCGTCATGCTAATGGTAGAATAACAATTAGAGGTTTCATAAGGCCTTCAGTATACCTTATATCGTAAGCTTGTCTGCAAATTTTTTACTAAATGTATCTTCAAATACATTACTTTAACAATGTTAACACAATCTATACCTCTCACAATTATTGGCAAGATTTTAGCTAGCTAGTATATATTTATTCTTTCTCACTTTTCTTCGAAAGAAATGGAATATTAGCTTATTCCTCATTCTATTTTTAAAAACACTTGTTTCATTTTGTGAACAAAACAATATTTTCTATCACTGTCAACTGTTTGCTAAACTCACTCCTTAACAGCAGGTTTAAATAAGTATAGCAAAAAATAGTAATGTTGTATTTACAGTTTTGGTAGTTCAATGTATTAGTATAATGATAGCTTGTATTCATTGCAAGCCTAAACATTATTTGCTATTACACTTAGCTATTACAATAGCTCTTGTCAGAATAAAGACTCTTGTTTATTTACTACGGTAATTTTCAGTGAATGGAGTTTGCTCCTTTATTTAAGACAACCGTTATAACTTTTAATAGTTATTTTGCACAACTCTGATGTAGATGGTAGATTGCATTGTCTTATCAGGGTGTCCAGCCAAATTATTTTATCAAGTTCCCAGACTTTTCCAGGTTTTAAAGCCAATATGTTTTTTCCAGCCAAAATACATACATACATATATACCTATATATCATTTTATTAGAATCAGGTTAAAGGAGTTCAGCCTAAAGCAATAGGCTATTGCCATCTAAGTTAGATTTCAATATGATAATTTTAAGCTATTAAAATTTGCTTTACCCCTCTAAAGTTTAAAGTTGTCGTGAGATGCATTCTATTTTTTTGTTTCTTCACTCTATAATCAAATTTTTAAGCAAGTGTATAACCATGACTCAACTTAGGCTAGAAATGTGTGGTAGAGGACACGGAAATCACATATTGACTTTGCAAAGCCTATAGTACATTCAAGTAGGGTAATTATTGTGTTAATAGATATTCCCAGTGTGTATTAACTAGAAGAAAAATGTGATTTTGATTACTGTAAACTAAAGTTGCACTTTTTTAAGTGAATACATATAAATTCCAAAGTCAACATTGGTGGTCTTGGGGTAAAGTGCTTGCCTCAAGACCCAATATTCGTGGGTTCAAACCTGGCCGGGGTCGACAAATTTTTTTGAAGCAATAAAAATATGTATATGTATATGAGGGGGAGGAAAGTAGTCAGTCCCGTGTTGATTGTGGCGTATAAATGAACCCTGGAAGGTATGTGAAAATACCTTTCCCCGGCAAAATTGGTAGGCCTTTCTGCTCTGGCTCGTAGAACTTCTCGTCTGCTGATATAACCAGTCAGTTCAGAAAGTGCAAATTAAATACTTCTTAAAATCAAATGTAAATTACAGAAAATTGAAAAAAATTCTTTGATTTTTCCCTGACCAGGCAAATTTTGTTTTCCACATTTTCCTGTTCATAATATGCCACCCTGCATATGGACTCGGGTAGTCAAGATAATATTATCATTGACTCCTGTTTTAGTAGAATGGGTCTTCCAAATAATGGACTCAAGGATTTTGTTATGGGATTGGTAACACATGGCTCCCTCTAAGAGGATCTACTTAATTTACATATATACCTCGTTTTTTGAGTTCAGCCGTAATTTCTTATTTGATGTATTGATTATTGATAATGTAGTCGACTAAATGCCATCCATAACTTTGTCTTTAAGCGAATGGTCACATTTGAAAGGATCGACTTTAGTAGAAGGTCAATTTTATCTCCCAGAATAAATCAAATAACTTGTTGTAACTGAGGTTTATTCCTGCATCGAGTGCAAAAATAAAGTGTTTAGTGAAGCTAAAAACCTGGGCTTTTGAATCTTGTTTCGGGGTGCCATTTCACATAGCCTTCATTCTTACTGGTTTTGTGCATCCTTGGTTTCTAAGGATGCAAAAATTTTGGTTTTAAGAGAAAATACCTAGGAAATCAGTTTTTCAAGCCAAGAATATATATGATGTGAAGAGAGTTTTGTCGAATCTCCCTATAAAGGTGGTTTTATACTTTTTCTCTGTTTTCTTTTCATAAATGTCACCCTTCTCTTGGAGATACCTGTTCTAGTGCAGTAAGGAGATATTCTTGAAAAAACTTCTAGCCTATAATCGACGCCTGATGTGTACAAAGAATAATGCGCATCTATGCAAGATTATTTGTTCCTAGCATCAATTCTTCTGTACTATAATTTTACATTTACAATCATTGTGTTTTAAGGTTGAAAGCACCAATACCATGTTATGAGTTTTTTCGATACTAGCTTCAAATCTACATTTAAACTTGCGTTTAATGAATAGATCTAGGCTACAGTTGAATATTTAGTAAATTCTAGCAAACTAAATGCTAAGGGTCCGTAAGGCGTCAATAATAACTACACTGATTCAAATTTTATATTACTCGATTCGATAACGCGAACCAAACCGGTGCTTTTTACCGCATGACTTTGAGAAAATGAACTATGCTTGCATAAATATGGTGAAGAAACTACATTTAAACATGCTGACTTATAGGACTAGGGTCCAAAACTAATATAATGAATGTGTAATTCTTATTATGCAACATAATTTATACATATTTAAGAAGATATGATTCAATTCGATAATTATTTGAAATTCTCAAATAATATCCTCAAATACAAACTAAAAAAAAATGCTTTGCAGATATACAGACAAATAAAATAAGAACGCACGTTGACCAATTTTTTTTTCCAACAAATTGCTTGACATTCTGCATTACAAGCAAAATTGAAAACTTTTCAATTGAACGCAGTATAGTTTGGTGATAAGCCTGCTCCATTAATTGCCAATGCGGTAAAACACCCAGTGCCTAGCAAGCTGGAGTTTTCCTCTCACTTCTAAAGTGGCCAAATGAGATATGTGGGTGACACTTGCATCAGTGGCCAAATAATCTAAGGTGTCACTCTTGTCTGAAGAAGGGGGGATCAGGATTCAAATCCTGGCCAGGTGGAGGGTGGTTTTTCCATAAATGGTAGTTAATTTACTTACCTAAAACACTAAGTTGCATTAATCAAGATTCTATGAATTATTGAGAATTCTTGAAAAAAAATTAAATATGTATTCATGAGAAGGGACTTCATGAGCAACCAAGAGATATCAAACTAATTTATATATTGTTGAATATCTACTGCTTGTTTAAGTATTATGTCTTTGAATTGTGGTCTTTTTATTATGATCTCTATTTCTCATGATCGAAGTGTCTTGTCTATTATTTGATTTTTATGTATTCAATTGTTTTGGGATACTTTGTATTTTTATGTTGATGAAGGTGAAAAATGTGATTTTTTTTGTCTAACTTTCTCTCGTGATATTAAATGTATTATATTTTAAATAATAAATCTAGTCCTCTGAATTTAATATATAATTTTAATTTATCTCTCTAGAAAATAATATATAGGTCTTTAAATTTTAAATCACTTTTAAAACATATTATAGTAAAATTGTTAAGAAATTGTAACAATGCAGTAACTACAACATAAGAAGTAAACAATAAAGTTAACACATCCTTGGTCATTGTTGTCAATTAAATGAATAAACTAAAAACAACTTTAGAGAAGTGTTTAGTTTATATAACAATTGTGTCTGACAAAGTGAATAATTCAAATTTAATTTTAAAAAAAATATTTATGTTACATGAGAAAATAATTATCACTGTTCATTACACCTAGTGAGTATATACTTAGTGAACATGAGAGGATGTAATTTAATTACATGAACTTGATAAGTAGGCATTTGCCAATTAGTGTATGAAGCAGGATTATTAGTAATTCAAATTGAAATTTTTTCACAACTATTGCTACCGTATGATCTCAACAAATGTTCATACTTGAGCTACATGCTTAACTGGGAAATATACCTAGATAAAATAGCCTATCATATGTTTTCACTCAAATAAATACAAAATAAGATGTCAACTTAAATATGTTGAAAACCTTTAAAAAAAAATTAAATGGGTTAATTTTTAAAAAGTTTAGTCACATGACCTTAATAATATGCAACAGGCTGATTAAAAACGAATAGTTAAATTTGTAAGCCCTACATCATATTGGTTATTTATTTTGCTTGAAAGAGGGCTAAGGGTCATTACACAAAGCCCCGATGGCCGCGCTGCCACATGTTTGCATTGCATAATATGGACCTTTTCACACGTGGTGGTGGCGCTGTCAGAATAATGGTGGTGGGAAGACGCGATTTTGCAAGTGGCCAGGCTGGCAGCACCACCACGTCATTTCACTGTCTGATACAAAGGTTTTCACACGAGATGCGATTGTTGAGTGTGGCCAGACGTGTGTGTGTGTTCATATTTTTCAAAATAAGTGCTGAAACAAGTAGCTTTGACACAAAAACGTTCATACTGGATCTTCAATCAAGGATTGATTATCGTGCTGTGGTATGCTGTCTCTCATTTTGGTGTCCACACCAGTCAGTTTTTCTCTTAAACACCTTAACAACTCATCAAAAGCTGCAATATTCATGCGCATAGAAAGGATAAACTTGTCAGGATTCTGTTGAAGGTCACTATACAAAGTGTATAAAATATTTTTCATTGATCTGTTACGTAAGATTGAGTGTATCCAAATCTCTGCTTTTTACAGTGTTCACGTAAACATAATAACATAAAAACACAGGCACCTGACTTTTCCAACTACATTTTGAGACTGGCTGGTGGCGTAACAAAAGCATTCACGCTTCAGAAGCGCCTTCTTACTAAGTGGTGATGTGACCATGCTGTAAGGACCCTAAAAGTATAGCTTACTAGTAGAAATAGGATATTGCAATCCAAGCCCTGTGGGAGTCCCTAAGGTGGCTACTCAAAATACAGACCAAAATTCCCTGATTTTTCCAGGTTTTTTCCAGGTATAAAAGGAACACATCATTTAATGGCCTTATCTAGATAAGAAGTAAAAGAAAAATGAATTAATCTGACAAATCAAACAAACAATAAACAAGTGATAAATGGGAAGATTCCATAAAATATAATCTGCTGTGTTGCAAGCAAATTAATGTTAAAGAACCTTGGTATTAATAATATAATATTTAGGCCTACCCAATTAAAATGAGCTTTAAGCTATGATATATTTGTTCATCTGTAAAATATAGTAATGTAAGTCACCAATATGCACACACACAACAGCAGTACTTAGTGAACACTAAAATCTAGGTATGAAGTTCTTATCCTTGTTTAAAAAGCATGATTAAGCATATTTAAAGGTCTAATAGAAAAATAAAATAATTTCAGCTGTATTCATTACAATAAGTATTTAACAAGAGAAAATATTAACACATATTTTAAATCAAAGATGTTAAAAAAAAAGTTCAGTCCAAAATGTTTAAAAATGAAGTGAGTCAAAAATGATAAATATGCCTGGTTTAATTCAGTGCTTTTATTTAGTTTTCAATCTTAGCTGATGCTTTTTGTGCATCTTCCACAATTTTCCAGCGCTTTTCTTACAATTTCTTAATCTCTAAGGATGTTCTTCTCTTTTCTGTTGCTTTCCATGACTTTTCAAGGTTTTCTTTCTCATAGAACCTAGCTGCTTCTTTGAAGTGTTAATGTGCATTGCGAGCTGCATGTATATGTGACTTAGAAATGTTTAGATTGCTAATTCCTCCTATTGTTGTCACTGCATCATACACACAACACTGGGATATCAAAGTCTATTCTCTCATGTTCTGAAATATACATTCTGTGTTGAGAGAGAAGCCTCGCTCAATATTTGCGTTTCCATTAGAGAGTACAATGAAACAAGTTTCATGACTTTAGAAATAGTATCCAATTCGCGCTCTTGGAAAACCCGTCGCCACAGGTGGTCAATTCAAATGTTCTTGTTAGCAAGAGTATTCTTTCAGCGTCACAGTTACATTTGGGTTTAGGCATATATTCTGGAATTCTAAAGCTGCCTTGTCAGCTGTTGTACCGACAAGCCACCGTGCATCTACTAAAGTTGACAAAAGTGTCTCCAACCATTTCGTGGCGATTGTTGGATTAGCAGTAATAATACTTAGGTCAAAGCATGTCACTGCTTTAGTCAATCCATACGCCAGTGGGGAGCGCTCCCTGATCTTCACAACAAATTTTTGCAAGCACTTTCTACAATCACTACGGAACTGTAGAATTTGTAAATCTGTATCATTAGACTTCTTGAGTTCAGAGCGGGTTGCAAAATCCAAATCAATTTTTTTGAGAGACAAAATATTTTCTTTTTTAGAAACATCAACAACGTTCACAGGTGATGCTGCTTTCAGTATTTCCACAAAACGCTCTATGATGTTAGACAAAATGGTTGTTGATACAGTGTGTAAGAATGGGACTAGTGGGGTATTTGTTTGAAACTCTCTTAGAAATAGTTCTACCTCTTGGGCCAACATCTTTAAAAAGGCTAGCTTAGAAGACAGAGACTTGGCTTTAATGATTGCTGCCACAGTATTGTAACTTTCATATGTTGGGGCTTTTTTTTATAATGCTCAGCACAATATACAAATGCAATAAGTTTTGGAATAATGTCAATTGTTCTTTGTGCAACACCTGCGTTTTCAAGCCACTTAATTGCACAAAATCTGATTGTATTACTATTATTGGACAAGAGTAACAATATGATCACATGTGGGATCTTTGTGAAATTTCAGATTATAAGAAAAAGTTCCCTGATATTTCCAAGTTTTTTCCAGATAAATTTAATTCCCTGATATTTCCAGGTTTTCCAGGTGAGTTGCCACCATGGTAAGTACAATGAGAAGTAGAACCAGTATGAACATACTAAATCTCCAAAAAGATTTTAGCCAGAAGAATGTGTAAGGGTTTAAAACAAAAATGGTTTATTAAGTTTTATAATAATCTTCAAAAAAATACAGGATGAACAATAAAGAGTTAGTGCTGGTGTGTCTGAATGTGAAAGTAAAATATCTAGATGTAAAGCTAGAGTGGAGTAAGAAAGCCTTAATTTGGCCATATTTTTCATATTATTAAGTTTTTTTCAGTTGATGTCCATTTCAGGCATCTAAATGAAAAGGATAAAATTTAAGAGAATGTGCAAGCCTTTTTAATAGGACTACAGATTGAAGNAAAAAAAAAAAACCACAACATTGCAACCAATTAGGATTCTAAACTTGGCCTTATGGATCATCAAGTATGCTAGCACTGCACTAACATTGGCAATACAAAAATACCTAAAATATGTAATTTTTTAAAAATCTAGTGACATAAGATGAGTAGTCTTTTTAAATTAAGAGAAAACGTCATTATATTCCAGGACATCCTTGACAGATATTCAACAACTGTTGATATCACCATAAGAAGAAAATTAAACTCGACCAAAAAAAAGTTTCAGTATAAAAACTGCAAACACACTACCCCTTTCTCAAGTCATCTACACTCCCGCCTTAACGGGCCAATCAAGGTTTGGTTTTCCTCGATAGAAAACCATAAAAAGGAAAGATATTGTTCAAAAACTGTTTTAGAGGGAGAGAGAGTTAATTTGTAAATTGTAACTTGTAAATTATCCATGCTTAACTCACCTGAGTATAAAGGGACGAGCTGCTGGCAAAATGTTCCCCATCGGGAAAATTCCAGTAGCCGGTCTCCATGATGCTGCAGGGTGTGTACCTAAGAGACATAAAGCAACACAAGCATACATCCTCAGATACAGATTTAAAACCCATTATAGGTTTCATTTCAAGCTTAAAAGCAAATTTGTTACTACCATTGGATAAAACAAACATAAAAAGCAAATTGGAGCATTGTTATTTTAATCAATGGTAAAATGATGTATCTTTATTTCTTAGATTCTAAAACGCAACTTAATTTTTCAGTACCACCAAAAGAAAAATAATCTTTGATTCTCTGAGAAAATAAATCCTCTTATTTATAAGTAAGTATGTCATTCACCACTTCCTTCTGAATCAGTACAAAAAAGTGTCTCTTAGAATTGAAGAAATATAATAACTTTTGGCAGTTAAAGTTAATACAATACTTTAGCTAATATTTTCCATTAATATCTATCTATTCCCTCAACTTTATTTTGCTAAAAATCACATTCAGTCAGCCTAACTAACAATGTGACCTATCGTTTGTCGAGCGTTTTTAAGAAAGGCCTCGGTATTCAAGAAATAGGATATTTTAATATGATACAAACTTAATAATCAGACATAAGCTTACTAGGCCCTTTTGTGTGGATAAATTTGTGTGAGAACAAAATATTGAGGATTTCAAGCTCTGCAGTTGCATAGTTACAAGAAGTACTGTTGTTATAGTGAGCTATCATAGCCTATAATTTTATCAAAATAAAAACTGTCTAGGGGATAAAACTTCAAAACTTCTAGGCAAATTTTTTTCTCCAAAAAGCCTAAAAATCACAAAATGTATACCAGCATTAAGCTTACAAAAACTTAGGGAATCCAATGATAGGGCTACTAGATTTAATATTACAGTAAAACCCCACTAGACCGAACCCCGGTAGTTCGAAATTACGGATAATCCAAACACACTTTTCAGAAAACGGGGAAAATAATTAAGTCAAATGAAATATATTTTATTGGTTAACAAGTGCAAAGTTAAACGAGAATAATTTGTAAGAAACAATGATATCTGGTATTAAATATTTTGGCTATAATTTATATGTTGTAGCCAACACAAGGTGCTTGTTTCCCTGTAACTAAAAATAATTACAGTAGGGCCTACATATTATGTGTTTGAAATCAGTTAAATAAATTAGAATTTGATAAAACTAGTTCAAATGTGATTTAAAATTTGTGTAAATACTGTATCCTTGTATTCTCCTGCTTAATTTGAATTTTCAATACCTAGTCCAAACAAACTTTGGTCCCAATAATTTCAGATTAACAAGGTTCTAGTGAGTTAAAAAATGTTGTCATAGTGAACAATCCAAAATCAACCAGTGATGTAGAAACAATTATCATTGAAAAATCTATAAAAGTGGAAGATCAAATCTTTACATATAAAAAGAGCCAATTAATATGCAATAATAATTTTCTGCAGCAATCATGTTTCGCTCTCTTTAGCAATGGACAAATTTCTTGAAAATGCTTAACTAATATGTCCTTATTATGAAAATTGAAAAATGACACTTGGACACAAGAATCGAATCCAGGACCTTTGGCTTAGTACGCCAATGCTCTAACCACTTAGCTATCCAGGGTCATTATTCACTAATATTTTAAGGCAGTCTATGATGGAAGTGCGGAAATCGTCGGCTACAAGTGTGTGATTTTATTAAGATCACGAGCTATCAATAACGCAGCCATCTTCAACTCAGTAGATAGCTTATTGCTGCCACTTGTACAATTATTATAATTGTATGGGATTGGAATATGTTCTTACCCAAACAAAAAAACTCTTTCACGTCCATTGACAATTTTACATCCAGCAAACCCACACAAGGCTACCTAACTTACATTATAACTGAAAACTTAATATCCTAGAGTAGAAACGAATAATATATATTTTAAGATAAATTAAATAGCCTCGACATTATATTTGTTAATTACGGATATGGCCGCATCTAAATATCATATTCTTTAAATTTAAAAATTACACCTGGACACAGGAATTGAACCTGGAACCTTTGACTTAGTACGCCAATGCTCTAACCATTTCAAGCTGTCCAGGAGTCGTCTTGTGCCCAGGGTCATTCTTCATTCATATTTTAAAACAGTATGTAATAAACATGCGTGAATCGTGAGCTACTTGAGTGTCTTAAGATATGAGTGCAGAATGACCCTGGACCCTGGATGGTTAGAGCATTAGTGTCATTTTCAATTTAAATAATATATTTTAAGGCTAAATAATGTAAATTATAGTTAATAGAACTGTATTAAGGTTTCATTTCAACCTAGCTTAACTTAAACTTGCTACTGTTCCATTCACTAATAAATTAGAATCTCAATATTTACAAAACAAATGGTTTGACTTGTGTAGGCCTAGTAGGTAAGATATAAGATGATGTCATATCGTAAGAGATTTTGGATCAAACAATGTATTGGTCTAGTATGTTTATGTTTATGTTTGGACTTGGGTTTTATTGGGATGTCTAAATTATGTAAAAATAAAATAATTGCAAATGACTAAATTATATTAGGGCCTATCATTGGATTTACCCTTCCTTATGAGTATACTTATGAGTATAAGGGCCTAGCTAGAGTATTGCATTTATAATGATTTGGTAGCTGAAGTGACCTACACAGTGTAGGCCCCTAAAATATTATGGTGCTTACACATCATCCCCAATGTGTATTCAATCTCAGTCCTACAGAGGCCTAATCATTATTAATAAAAGTAAACTTTTATCTGTGTAACCTACATTGGCAATTATAGGACTAGTTGTGTATTTTTGTGAAATGCTAATCCAGGCTAGTATTGTTAGTCAAGTTCATTAATTTGTGTCAATGGATTTAATTCAAAAACTAAATTTGTCTATATTTGCTTTAAGCTTTTTCTACATTATTATAAATTTTAATTCAGTTTAATAAATCACCTAACAAAAGTAATTAGATATATATTACAAAGTGGTTTACCGTAAATAAAATAATAAGGGAAACAAGTGCAAAGCAAAAAACCTCTTTATGGCAACTACAAAAGAGAATGATCAAATAATAGGCTAATTTAGCCAAGGCTCGGAGGTTATCGGACGCCCGCCATAACAAACGTACAATGTTTATACAGATCTTATATACTGAAGTAGTTATTGTGAAATTAAACTAAGTAAAAATGTATGTTCCTCAAAACATGTTAAAAATCTGAAAAGCAAATATAAATTTTTAAGATGTGTGACCGGCGCCAATTTTCTCAAAAGCGTTCGCCAGCATAGTGGTTCACTTTGAAAGACTTGACGCCGTAAGCCACTTAGAATTAACTAAAATATTTCCAACAAACCTTTCATAGAATATAAAAATTATAAAGCACTTACACACCCAAAACAAAACTAATTATCAAAAAGTACATAAAAATACCTTTTCATTGGAAGGTCGAGTTATTTTTAGGCAGAAGAAAATTGGAGCCCGAGCAAAAAGAAACATGCCAATCCAACCACCACATATTTGTGACGAATGTAAACAAACCAGGTCAAAGTAAACGAAATTGTATAGCGGTAATCATAAATTAATATACAGGCACAAAAACTAATGAAATGACGGTGTGATTTATCTTATACTTACTGCGTAATCACAAATTATCAATTTTTGTCACATGTGGTTCTCGGATCACGACACACGCACACTTCCTCAACACACACACACATTTACAAAACAGCTAAATGACGATCACGTGGAGCTAAGTTTTATGTCATCAAAAGATGGCAGCACTACTGATTCTCGCGCTAGTTTCCATGGAAACGTGAATAACATGCAACGGCGGAAAATTTGATCTAGTAAATTCATGGTTACAATTGATTAGTTTGAAATTCTATAACTATTTAAATTTACTGTCAAATAAACAAAATTTTGAAATGAGTATGTAATCTTTATGTAATTTGTAAGCTACGCATTAATAAAAATTACATAGTGTTTAAAAAAATGTATAATCTATAAATAATGATAATCAATTTAATGTATTTTATCTCTTAGTGCTCAAAAATTAAAACAATTCAAGAAGAATAAAGCTATTCTAAATTTATGTAAAAGGCAAAGGGCAATCATGCTAAACGACTTTTTCGTTTCATAAAATGTTTGATGTAGCATTAAGAACAAATTGCAAATTATCTAGTATTAATTATTTTTTGTAATAATAAATAATGTTGGTTTATGCCCTGTGTCAAAATTAAACTTTTCCCAATAATCACCTTCCATTCACTTAATGATCTGAAACAGTATAATATATTGAAGAAAAAATTAATATATTGTTTTTCACTTGCCCCATTGGTTCACACCCTAAATATCACATTCATCTCAGTGAGTATATTATAGTCCCATTTCCATCCCCCAAATCTTTCACATTCTTCCTTATAATATCCTTGCTGCCAACGTCTGAACTTTCTCAAGCTTGTCTTCGTTGATTTTCGTATATGAATTCCATATCAAACTACCTATACTATATTCTATCAATGGTTTGACCAATGACAATAATGGAAAAATCGAACGCTTTTACAATTAATTGTATGGGAATAACGAAGCTTGATAGATCGAAATAATTTAAAGGTGGTGGATATAGCCGCATCAAGTATCATTCGTAGATTTGAAAAATTACATCTGCACACAGGAATTTAGGGTCATGGGTTCAATGCCCATATCTAGCAGACATCATTTTTAAAAAAATATAAAAAGTGACCATGAGTTATACCTTCTACCATTTGTTTCATGTAAGTCTATTAAATTATATTATTAAGTAAAATTAAGTGTGTCTGATTATTCTCAACCTTTCTACTTACCTCCTTCATTACAACATGTTTCTATTGAACATGGTCCTCACATATTTTTCACGCTTTATAACTCGTCTAAATTCTTCATTAAAAGTAACTAATCATTTACCTTTACCCTATGCTCACTTTCATAGTAGCTAATACTTTTTCAGAGTTAATTTGAATTTAATTTTGCCCCCAAATTCTTTACCGTCGATATATTTCACTAAAGTTCCATTATATTCTTCCTTAACCATTTTCTTACATAGTGTGCACATGTCTGTAAGAAAGCCTTTATATTAAACACTATACCCTCAAAGATATTGATTATTTACACAGGAAACAAATAGCACTAGCAGGCCTACTCTTTTTAGTGGTAAGCCTAAAATGAACACAATTACCCTCTTCAAAATATGTAATGAAATAATCTCCTTTAAATTAAATTAATTATATTTTAATTCAAATGGCCTCTAAACAACAGATTTAAATTTGAAACTCCATAGTGAATTTAGGGAAGAGAACAAGTTCAAAATGGTGTTGAAAAGCTTTATTGCAGATTTAAATAAATTATGTATTTAATGAGCTTTAAATAAAAAAATTGGAATTTGTAATTGTTGACACCTCAAAGGCTTTTGAGCTAGTGTCTAATCTTCTATAATTAATAAAATGAAGAGTTTGTCTGACTTTCATGAATGTTGCATGATATCTATTGTAAGCAGAGGGCTGCAATTTAAAAATTAGTAGCACCTGTCCACAAACATTTGCACTTCAAAACTTGAACTTTAAAATTCTGATTTGATTTTTTTTTAGTTATTATTATTAGCAACGCTAATGTGCAATGGTAGGGTGATTATGAGATGAAATGGAGGACCTACAGTTTAACTGTGGAATCCGAACCACGGTGGAGGCCTGGCATTCCTCAAATTCACAAGTTGTGATTAATACACGTCTTGTCAGAGGTGAAGGAAGGTTTTGGCAATCAAATAAATCTGTGCCGGGACCGAGGATTGAACCCTGGACCTTCAGTACAGAAGTCTGACACCAGGTCACCTTTTTTTAGTTAACAAAAAGAATAATTAATGCCGCATGATAGATCTAGTACTATATTTCATACAGTTGTGCAATGCCGGTTATGGTAGACCTTGCGCACAAACATCTGTACATGTAAGGTGGGAGTTTAGTTTTATTTGCCCTTTAAATCTATTTTAATTTTTTTAACTTTTTTTTTTTAATTTATTAAATTTACTTTTCACTCTTTATGCTCTATTTACATCTTTCTAACCTTTTTACCTTAAATATTTCTCCAGGAATAAGCTGGGTAATTAATTTAAAAAGGTGTAAATGTGCAAATAGGGTCAAAAGTAAATCTAATCAAAAAGGGCTGTAAGACTAATAGGGCAAAAAATGCAAAAAAGTCAAATATGGCTAAAAGGACACAATATAGCAAATATTGTAAAAATGGCAAAAAATAAATCAAATAAAAAGCATATAAAGGTGAAAAGGGGTAAAAAAATAAAAAGGGTATTTAAGTTAAAAGGGGTAAAAGAATTTAAAAAGATCAAAAGAATAAAAAGCGGAAAACAAGACTATAAAATGGATAAAAAGGTTAACAGATGGCTAAATAGGGTAGCAAATGCATTGAAAATAAAATGCTAAAATAATTTTTTATATATTTAATTACATTCTTTTTTTGCAATTTTTACCCTCTTTAACCTAAAATAGTGCACCTTTTTATTCATTTTACTTACCCTTTTTACCCTACTTTGTTTTGCTCTTTTTGCACTTTTTATAATAAAATATTTATCCTGGGCAACGCCAGGTACTTCAATGTAATTAAATAGTATAATAGGAAAATAGGACACACTAAAACAGATTATTGAACACATTAGGGTTACATGGTTTTTAATAAAACTATGTTGAAGGCTACTAGATGCTATTCAAGCACTATAAACCTAAGTTGAGAAAAACAGGAATTTACTTAAGCCTTTTTGTATGTTCCATGGGAGGGGGAGAAGTGGGGGGGTTCCAAAGGCAGTACATAGTAAATTAAAACTATTAGATATATGGCAAAATACATTCATAATTCAACAAAAAAGTGGGATTTTGTCAGGGATTATAAATTTTACTGTACTGGACGAATTTCACCCATTATCACTGGCGCAGCCAAGGGGGGGGGGGTTAGGGTTGACCCCCCCCCCCAGGCCTCACGCCCACCTACCTCTTTCTTGTTATTGTATTTATTTTGGTACATTTGCATTTTGCAGTACTTAAATTTTCAAATTTTCCCAGGGAAAAACCAATGAACCCCGTTTGCCGAAGACAGGGAAATCAAAGTTCGATCCTGGTTGGGTTCACTTAGGCTGATTTTTCAAAAATGGTTTTCCACTCTCCCTCTATGCAAATTTGGGTGCACTTCCTTTAAATTAAACATTCCTAATTTATAGCACATTAGTGTAATTAGTACATAGGTGTATGACCCGAATTGTTAGTAAGACATGGTGCTAAAAAAAAAGGAAGTTGAAATTTTTATTAAGAGAGTAAAGGGCTTTCATTTTGAAGGGGAAAGAAATGTGAAGAATACTAGACATTTTGAGTTTGAGTTGAAAGTAAGCCAGTAACGCACAATCTGGAGTAAAAAAGGATAGGTTGAAGAAGCACAGGATACACCTCATTGGTCAAGCCTATTTTAAGTATGGTACGTACTATCAAAAGTAACTTTTCCTTGTGTAGAAGAAAGGTCCTAACTAACATTAGGAAGGGCAAGGACAGCAGGTAGACAAGAGAAAGTGCAAGGCAGGTGACAAGTAAGGTTCTGGTAGAATTATGGACAAGGATTAAGGGAGACCACAGATTGAATGTACAATGAGAGAGATTGTGTCATTTGTATAGGTCAGCCATGTGCTAAAGATAAAAGTAATATGAGGTGACTAGGCAGAAGGTTGAGGTTTACTTTATTTGCGAGTATAAAGGATTCAATGTAGATGAGGAGGTTATATTAGAAAACTGTTTTTCATACTATGGTAAAGCTCAATTTTCATTATATGAAAGCTAGTACAGATAGTAGAGCTGCTGTCATATAGTAATGATAATAATATTAATAATAATAGATCATGTTATTTGCATTTATCTCTTTTGATAGATATTTTCAATTCTAAAAAAAACACTAATAATCTAGTAAAATGTTATCAATGTTGACTGAAAAACAAATAATTTGTGTTTTCTAAAAAGGTTTGTCCTATAAAAATTGGATCATAAATGTAGCCCCAGGGGAACGCAAAAGATTTTGGAGGCTAAGCGACATACCAGTGAATTTGATTAATCATAACAAAATTTTTTTATAATAGTAAATTAATGCAAAATGTGACATGATAAAATTGACTTTACTTCTATCATGACATTGTTCACTTTACTATTAAAGCGTTATTCAGCTTTTGAATGGATGTTTATACTTTACAATAAAACAGATAAATAAAAAAAAATCATGAATAACTGGAAAGGGTCAGTTGGCTGGGCCCGTACCAGAAAGGGGTATGTGACTGATGAAAAGTTTGAAGAACACTGTGAGAATAAGAAACATAAGAGCTTTTTTTAAGCATTGTGAGGGTGACCTGGTGGTCTAAGGGTAAGGTGTCAGACCTCTGTGCTGAGGGTCCGAGGCTCAATCCTTGGTCCCGGCACAGATTTATCTGATTACCAAACCCTTCCTTCACCTCTGACAAGACGTGTATTAATCACAACTTGTGAATGTGAGGAATGCCAGGCCTCCACCGTGGTTCGGATCCCACGTTAAACTTTAGGTCCTCCATTTCATCTCACAATCACCCTACCCATTACACATTAGCGTAAGTGCGTATAACCTGAATGGGTAGTAAGACGCAGTGCTAATAATAATAATAATAATAATAATAATAATAATAATTTAAGCATCATGTCTTACTACCTGTTCAGATTATGCTCATTACTCATATGTACTAATTACACTGATGTGCTAAGGATAAGAAAGGTTTCATTTAGAGAAAGTATACCTTCATTTGCATGGAGAAAGAATGGAAAACCATTTTAGGAAAAACCCCTTCAGTACACTCGACCAAGATTCGAACTCTGACCTCCCTGTCATTGGCAGTCTAGTATATTGTGAGTGTGATGCCTTATACCATGCGGCCACCGAAGTAGGTTAGTATTGATTCATGAATGAAAATGATCTGAATCGGAATAAGTCAGGGATGTTTCAAGAAATCAGTCATAAAAGTTAGGAATTCTCTAACACATGCTCAGTCTCAAATATTAAATCTTATCTTAAAAGATTACATTACATTTAGAAATAATCACACAACTTCAAATAACAATCTTATCACTGTGATTTTCATAACATGTCTTACAGCTACAACTTCTGGAATTTTTTTAACACATTTATTTTAATAGATAATATCATCTTACATAACTTTTTCTAAAACTTTCTCTTTCAAGAAGTATTTTTCAGTTTATTAGTGGAGACATTAATTTGTTTTTAATGAAAGTGTAATAAAATTAAAAAAACCTTTACCTAACAATATGTTTTCATATCAAAATTAGTATTTAATCAACAGATACCTTCAATCATGCTCCAATGCTTTTATTATTTGATATTAAATAGCCTATGTTAGTTCTTCATAAAATGGGTTTAGGTAATTTTTTTATTTTGACTACATTTCTAAAAATTGATAACTATCTGGAAATGTTTTTATTTGTACCACAAATTTCAGAACATTGACTGAAAATCACTCCTGTTCAGTTAATTATTGTTCTTGTTTGATTTAAATTTAAAAAATTAAAGTATGCATCCTGCTGGTATTTAGTTTATAGTGCATTAATATGTTTTTGTATTTTAATTTCTACACATAATGACATATATCAATGGTCTAGTCAAAACAATATTGTAAAAGAGAAACGTGATATATTTTGGTCAAATCTACCAATATACATAATTATATACAGACTCAATAAATTTAATTTAAATGAATTTTCTATATATTTTGTGAATTTTAATTGGCATGACCAACCTTTTCAATATATGGAAGAAATCGTAATTATATTAAAATGACACTAACACAGAACATAAATATTTTATCAATG
The DNA here is from genome assembly GCA_902155825.1 of Timema genevievae. Taxonomy (NCBI): domain Eukaryota; kingdom Metazoa; phylum Arthropoda; class Insecta; order Phasmatodea; family Timematidae; genus Timema; species Timema genevievae. Next base: position 73,888 of record CABFWO010000921.1, on the reverse strand, counting down.
TTTAAGGGTGTGGGTAGTATTAAATGTGGAGAGGTTTAGGCCAGGCCTGGCCAACCCAATCTGTTCCGCAGACCACTTAGCTTTTATTTGCCATCACTCAACTTTTTTTATCTACTTCAATATTGGTAGTAGCACATCTTAAATGATTTTCCTGATCCTACCCTGTTATTGAAACTCAAGATTTACTTTTATGAAACTTAATTTTTGAAAAAAAGTTTCATAAATGTGGATCAAAAGGCGGTCACAATTTTTTGTGCAAAAAATCTTAACCTAGGATACTTTTCCACTATCACATGCGTGTTGTAAAAGTTGATTTTTGATGAATTTGTTTTAATTCAATGTTGTACTGTAAATCAATTACTTTCCTCTGTAGAGTATCCAGGATAGTAGAAACGTCAACATGAAATGGGGAATAAAATATTTCAAACACTTTATCATATTTTATGAGTTCTGAGAAACAACAAAGAAATTGATGCGTAAAGTTATAAGCATCGGTAATTAAATTGTCTTGCCCCTGCAGCTCCTTGTTGAGTTGGCTAATTTTTTCGGTGATATCTGCCCAAAAAAAACCCAACAGGTCTGACCACCACTCATCATTTAATTCAGAAACTGCTACTCTAGCCTCGTTCATAAAAATTTCAACTTCTTACCATAACTCAAAAAATTGTTTTAAACATTTTTTGTGACTTAGCCATGAAATATAAAATATGACCCTATTTGGATTAATAATTCAATACGGAATTCCATGAAATCGTGATGCAGAAGTGTATGCAATCAAATGTAGTTTACTGTTTTTTTAACTGCATCCATGAAATGTTTAATAGACAAAAGATGGTCGCATGCATTTTGCTGGTGTATCAAACAGCGTATGACAAACACATCAATAGTTTTAATGGTTCTCACCTCCAACTCATTCATAAAAACTTTAGAGCTCATTTATTTTTACATATCATAGCCGACACTCTATCAGAAAAATGCCTCTAAATGCAAAATGGAGTCTAACAAACACTTTTTCAAGTTTAGGAAAAATTCTTCACCCTTAGTGGTGTTTTTCAACTTAAAATGTTTAGAATTACCCATTTCACTTGGAAAGAATCATTAACTCCGAGAATAGATACTGCAAGTTGAGCTGTGTTTGGATTATCCATACGTTCATTGAACACTAAAGAATAAGTTTGAATTCTTGATTCGAATCTTGTAAAGCAATGATATTTAAACTGAAATATAATTAATACGGCAACATGTTGTTTGACGTGACAGGTTTATGCTTGAAAATATTTTACTTTTATCGAGCAAAACATCTTTTATAGCTGCTTCCAAATCCTCTTTCACCCATCCAAAAATGGCTTAATTTTTTATCAGTTAAAAGTGTGACATAATGGAACATTAGCTGATTGTTGTAACGATGCACTTCAGATGGCTTTCTGAGCCTTTAATTCAGATTCAAGCGCCGCCAACTTACATTAAAAAAATTCTTTGTTGAATTTCACTTAATCACCATGTTTTGTTTCATAGTGTCTTTTAACAATGTATTCCTTAAATACAGCGACTGTCTCTCTGCAAACCAAACATGTTAATTTGGAGTTGTGTATTATGAAGAAGTAATCACCTTCCCAAAGGTCAATGAAGTGTTTGTTTTCTTCTCTAACTTTAAAAACAAACTCATTTTGAAGGGTAAAATATAAATTTATCAAGTTACATTAAAATATATATTTAATGAGATCAAATTGCATCTGCACTACTTACTTATTTAACTTATATTTTGTGGATTCAAGGAAGTACAGATTGTCTAATATTATATTGTTCGTGATTTATCGTGCCTAGTGCTGCAAGTGAATGATTTCCCACTGATGCAGTCGGCAGTACAAAAATAATCTGGGGGCCCACATGTCACGGGTTGGCCAGGCCTGATTAAGACAGTAGCAGATGTTGGCCTCAGGAGCTGGGTAAACATTTTTGGATGTGGGGTCAGGCTTTAAATTTTTTTTTATTTAAATAATTTTAGTGGTATAAAACACATTTAACCATCATGTTTAACAGGTACATAAAATTATGCGTAGTTAAAATAAATTTGGCAGAGTGAATAACAGTTCTACAAAAACACTTGAATAATGCGAATCAAAAACCCATTAGAGCAGTCCTGACTACACGAGTGATGTAAAACTGACATTGTGCATGAGCTAGCATTGACCAAGAACACACTATTGATGTTTTAATGTTCTATTATTTCATTGGCCGAAATATTCCGAAGCATTTCAGATTTTGCAAACTATTCCTCCACGGGCATGCATCCGCCTTTCCTTTCATCCCTCCTGCCATTTGAATGCTTTTAAAGCAGGTTTGAGTTGGTTTAATGGCTTCAAGTAGGTCCTTGTGGCGAGGACAAGCCCACAGTCACAATTTGACAAATATGAAGCTCAAACAAAGATGCTGTCAAAATTATAAAATATATTATGTTTGCGATTTAAAATATATATGCGGAGGCCTTTTACAAAAGCGTGAGAAGTCTGGCCTGGAGTAGAGATGTGCCGCAGAAGTGCAAAGGAGTAATGAAAGAATGTGATAGGAGCCGGATACAGGTATGCAAGATGAAATTGCTGAGTAGTAGGTTGGGAGTGACAAGGATGGACATGGTGAAAAATGAAAGGGTCTGAGTGAGAGACTGAAGGAGGAACCCCTGGAGGATAGAATAGAGAAGGCGAGATTAAAGTGGTATGGACATGTGAAGAGGATGGAAGAGAGGATGATTCTGAGGAGAATGCTCGAAATGGTGGTGGGCAGGAGGCAAGAGGAAGCCCCAGGGACAGGTGGATAAAAGGAGTATGGAGAGGAGTGGATTGGACCGGCGTGGAGGAAGAAAGGTGGTGGGAGGATAGAAGTATATGCAGAGGCTTATTTTCGAGACAGACTCTACCAGTGGCAAGAAACTGTGCATGATGATGATGTAAACATAATTTAAGGTTTTATTTCACTTAAAGTAGGCAATCAGTGTTTTCAATGCTTTTTGTACTGATCGCACCAGGTTTAAGATATCTATTGAGATTTATTGGTTTGGATCCCAGAGAGATCAAAGTTTAATTTAGTTTTCAAATGGTGCATAAACAGGTGGGGTGTGTATGATTCATAGTGGTTTTAGGTGCAAGCATACTCTATAGTGTTGGCTAGATGGGAATCCACAAATAGTTGCAAATGCTCTCTCAGAGTGATGGCTGAGGATTACAGGAGTGGGAGGGAGATGTTGGTGCCAGTGGGGAGGTTTGGTCTGTTATTGTTCTCACAAGTTTGATACCACTAATAACATGGTATTCAAGAGATTTGTAAAGATATCAAAAAAGCATCTCAAATACATTACAAAGATCTTGACTTGATATACAAATTTTAAGCAATTGGTAAAAGGAATTATAAAAAACTTATGAAGTTGAGAGAATAACAAATTTTAAAAATATGACAAAATTGTACTAAAAAAAGTATTATCTTTGTTGTTAATGATGTAATATACATGACAAAACAAATTGATATCTGTCAGCGGCGCCAGGTCTTGGTATTTTTTTTAAAGTCAATTTTAAATATTTTCCCTTTAACTAAAATTGTACATTTTTAAAGAATCGAATTTGGATTCGACAGAAAATTTAAGATTAGGATTCGATACTTATAGGATTTGATCCGTCTCTACTAAAATAACCATTCAGACATGTATTCTTAATATAATGCAATGCCATGACAACATTTTACTTAATTTGTTATGAAGGATTTCAAAGCCAGTGTTTTGAGTTAAAACTAATATTTTACGAGCTTGAGCTGTGTTAAAGAAATATACTCCTATAGTGTTTCCATTCAAACTAAGCAGAGCTAATAGGTGAAATTACCGTTTAAGTCTATAAAATGACCTAAAATTCTTGTCTCACAACTTGTAGCACCCTTCAATCAAAATAATGGCCAAATTGTTATATTTTTTAACTCTCTTGATTGATTGTTAACACAGACAAAGCACATTACAGAAGAATGCAGCTGCTTCAGGAAAAGGGTATCCCTACCCAGGCAGAGGTAAGGAACCAACTGGGATCTCCTCTTGCGGAGATATTCTTCAGCAGCCTCACCGAAGAAGAGAAAGTTCTGATGGGTGTGAGCCCGAGATTAGACGGCCCTGAGGATCCATTGTGGGTGGACCCTAATGAAGTCCTGATGGGAAATCTGGTCAAGTCACCACCAATCACTAGCAGACATATCCAGGCCCTCACACATGTAGGAATTATGGGTAAGACACATTAGTTATTGTTGGAAGAGGAAAAAAAAACACCCACTAAACCATATATTTAAGCACTGTGATTATTTTACTCTGCTGTGGTAGGCCTACCAAAGGTGGGTGAAAAGTGAAGCGAGTCAAGATGTATATGTCTATAGTTTAACAACAACAAAATTTGGACAAAAGAAATAAAATATTGCTTCAATAGTGGTTTCTGAACCAACATTATATTAGCACACAAAAATTTCTATGAGCGAGAGTGAAAGGGCCCATCAATTTTGCCGGGAAAGGTATTCTCACATATCTTCCAGGGTTCTTTTACATGCCACAACCAACATAGGATCGACGGCTTTACTTCACCTCTGAAGAAAAAATCTCTCGGCCCCGGCTAGAGTTAAACCCACAAACATCAGGTCCTGAGGCGAGAACTTTGACCCAAGACCGAGGTCGATGTAAAAATTAATACTCAACTTGTGTTTCCATCCACCCTGCATTAACATTCAAATCAAGTTGTCATAGATTTATTCTGAATCACATTTACAAATTGAGTTGTTTAAAATACATGCAAAGATAAGTTTAAAAGACACGAAAAGATATAGTATCATATTTCATTACAGAGATTGGCGAACAAACCATTGAAAACTACGAACAAGAGATGGCGAGATCAAAAGAAGAAGCCGTTGCTGAAGCAGTGAAGCGCACAAAATTTGACGACATGCTGGAATGTAGAGAGGCCATTAAGTGTTCTTTACAAGAGGAGAAAGCAGCCACAGAAACTATTAAAGAACAAATGTTGGCAGAGTTTACAAAAGAAATAGAGGTGCTCACAATTTGTGTGTCTTATTTTGTTTGTTTTTCGATGATTTTTATTTTATGGATTATTTTTGAAACCGAAATATACTAATGGCTTAGTATAATGTAGTAAGGATTAAAAACCCTGCAAATCCGGTCGAGATTTAATCCAGGGCCTCCCAAATCCATGGTTGAGAAGACTGGTGGTGTTCCAACATTAACAACCCCTGATTGCATTTTTTAGATATACATAGAGATAGGGTAAATTCGCTTTTGCGAAAAACGCGAAAAGAAAAAAAAGGGCCAAAAATAGGGTATTTATAAGTTTTCTTTGCGTTTCATGGCATTTGAAAGTGTTTAAAGCGATTTTTATTTCGCGAATTAACGCGAAAAACGTGATTTTGAGAGTATTTTAGCTAAATTATTCTATTTAGCGAAATAGACGTGAATTCTCTGAAAATGCTGTGCATTTAAATAAAATGTTGAAAATTTCTATAAAACTATGTTTTTCAACGGAAATAAGTGTTTAAAAAATCATTGAGTTTCACTCGTCTGTGTCAGCTTGAGTTTTACTTGCATCCTGTGCCTTCCACAGCCCATCTGGCCAATCGCCACATTCCGTTAGTCGTTGCTTTTATCATAAATCCTTTGTATAGGCCCTAAAAACATCGATGAAAGACATTTTTACCTATTTTGCTACAAAATGATAAATTTCCAATAATTAATGCTAAAAAAACTGAAAATTAATGCTACTTTACCCTATCTCTAGATATACATTTATAGTGTTGTCCATTTATAAATAATTATATACAAACTAGATCGGTAGCTTTACATTTTCAGTCATCACTATTACTAGGCCCATATTTAGGCATGTGCAACACGTACAGCTGCACGGGGTGGCAAAATAATATTGGAATAAGAAAACTATAGCAAACTTTAACAAAATAGTAAACAAATTTATAGCATTTATTGAACATAATGATTATAATAAATACTAAAAAAGAACAATAATATTTAAAGGGCTGTGGAAAATGATATTCAACATATAGCAAAGCTGGCTTTCCAAAGACAATCTTTCAAAATTTTGAATTGGGATTTGATTTAGAGTTCTATTGCTGCTTCTTTGTGGTTCAGCCCCACCATAATTATAGGAGAGACAGAACAACCAGACCCCAGGTCATTAATTTAACATTTAAATAAATGGATAGATGTTATAATGTATGTGTTACTGTAAAAGTCCGAAGACTGGTAAATCTTAGAATTTACCGGTATATCCTTGCTTTTAACAATACCTTATGGTAATAGTATGAAATATCCTAGAATATTTTGAGTTTCAAACAACCATTTATAGAGTCAGGTGGGAGAGAGGAGTCCCAGTTCTAGCTATGACCAGCATTCTAAAATAAACCAATATCATAGCCTAACCTAACCTAACCTAACCTAAACTAACCTAACCTAACCAAGCCTAATCCAACCCAACATAAGTTCAGGAATTTCTAGTCGACACACCATGGTGGTGGCATACTGTACACTTATATATATATCCATTATGACCCATTTCTAATTTAAACTAGTCACCCTCATAGCGAAGGCATTTATTTTGTAGGAAGTGATTAAAACTACAAAGCAGGAAATGGAAGCAATGATGATGAAACAAATCCAGAAAGAGAGAGAGGAGGTGGCACTGTTCATGGAAGACAAGATGGTGCTAGCTGTAGAAAACACGACAAAGGACGTTACATCAACACTGAAAGCTGAAGAAGCAAAGAAGATGGAAAACTTTCACAAAGAGTTTGATATTTATAGGCAGTGAGTACATCATCCAAGGGCACACTTAGTGTTTAGATAGTAATCACAAACCAGACATGTATACTTTATTTAGCCTGAAAAGTAGCAAGCTTGCCCTGCATTAACATTCCTCATCTATAACACATTATTATTATTATTACTATTATGTGTTCTGTCTTACGATAGGTCCATTCCTTCATACAGTTATAATAAAGTGTAAAGTTCATCCTCACTAATTAATGGGTGAAACTGAAGAAGTTATTGCATTTGAAACTTTAAGATGGCTCTCCTCAAAAATTGAATGATCTTGAGTTAGCTAGTTTTACCTTTGGAATCTCCATATAGCTGCTCTTCTGTGGGAGTGCAGGTACAATATAAATTTCCTTGTAGTTTGTTGCGTCGCAACTTAATGTAAATTTAAATTAACTGGGATTTCACTGGTATTGTTATATTTTATTTTTTATAGGCACATGATCATTTTATTACTAGCGTTGAGTAAAAACAAAGGCTGAAATGTTACACCATAATTATCTAATGCATAGATAATACGAATATTCTTATTAAATTATAAATATTCAACATAACACCTTATTAATATAAAATTGGCTAGTTCAAGTTTATCGGTTATTTTCGCTAATCTGAACTATCCCCTTCCTCCATTTAGTCTGGATTATCAAAGTTTTATTGGATATTTATTCATCCTTTCTCAATTAGAACAAATCCCACATCTTACAGCAAGGTCTGTCGGTGAGTTACTGTCCATGCTACTTGTTTCACTCTGATGATAATTAATACTTTTTTTTCTTAACTTAGTAAGATGTTGATGCTAATTGTACTATGTTGTGAAAACTTACAGAATGCAGAAGCATGAAACTGAACAGTTGTTAAAAAATGCAGAGGAAAAATATCAAGAGAAACTAGAGAACGTGAAAAGGGAAACGTTGGGTGAGAACTTAAGTGAAATCTTGCGCATCACAACGTCAGAGAAAGAGAAATTCAGCAAAGAAAAACAAATACTGAAGGCTGAGTTTGAGCAGAAAGCTGCCCAACTACAAACAAATGTTCAGGAAGAGAAGCTAAAGATACTTAAACTTGAGGAAGACTCGCAGAGGAAATCTACCGAAACATCGTCTTGGCAGAGAAAGATAAAAGTGATCCTAGATGAGTTTCAGAAGTTTATCAACTATGTGCATAATGCCGTAGAAGGAAATGCAGATTATATGCTCTCCGAAGAAAGGATAGTCAAAGAGGAACTGGCTCAAATGTCAGAGCCGCCTCACGTATTTGGAATCGGCAGCGAACCTGTTGTTGTCACGACAACACCAGAAACCACCAGTGTCGGAATAGAGACAGAGCTGCTAAGAGTTGATAAAATGGTCTGGACTGATTTTTCAAAGGACTTCATTCAATATGCTATTAATTCCATTCAATCAGGTTTTATCGCAAAGCCCTCTGATGAAGTAGGTGAAGCAAAAGACTTGACACTAGTTAATTCATCAGAGATGGAAGAATATTTTAAAATGTCAGAGCCAAAGGAGGAAATCATAGAAGAACAAGAACCCGAGGAAACTGAAACAAAGACTTTTGGCACCGGGGAAATACATGAAGATCTTAGGGAGGATCAGACACCCAAGAAAGGAGAGAGAATGGAAAGAATTAGACATAATATGGAAGAAACAAAGGAGAGAATTAAAGACTCACAAGCAGTTGTTCCCCATATTCCAGATGCTCTTGTGGTGAGAGATGCGATGATGGATATCGTAAGAGATGATGATGATAGGTGCATTAATGAAATCAAATCTGAACCAGAAAAACAAACTTCGGGGCAAGATTTCCAATACCTCTTTCATGAGCGAGCTAATAAGGGTATTCATTTCTTTAATTATAAGTATGAACAAGAAACAGAGAAATATTCCCACACACCAGGAGATTTTCCGTCAATATTTGAAGAAAAAGCAAAGAAACAAATTCTTTACCCTGGAGAAGAAAAGGATTTTCGAGCTTTCTACGAGGAAAGGGCAGAGAAGGGCATAGAAGGGACATTTAAAATGCACGAGTATCCAGAGGATACAGATGAGGTTTTCGAGAGGAACACAAAGGCTCGAGTGAGAAATGTCTTACACATTATGCGGCAACACCCCAGTTTGGTTCATTTGGTCGTTCCTGAGAGTGGAGCAGATACAAGAAGTACTGTTAAGATTGATAATATTTCATGGGGTAAACATATATTTTAGGATCAACATTTACACCTAAACACACAATTTATTCTTAACGAGTTCGATAAAAATTAACTTTCTTTTAATAAATAATGTCTTAGTGTTATTGAAAGTTTGCTTGAATAAACTTTTTTTAAAAAAGAGTGTTATATTTGGAAGAAAGTATAGAAAAGGTGGATAGAAACATATAAAGGGGACAAACACAATATGGCATTTTATATGTTTTTATCCACTTTTCCTATAACTTCTTCCAAATATAATACAATTATCCCATAAAGTGAAAAGAGTTTTCGTTATAGAGATATTTTTTAAGAGTGTTAAATGAGATATAAAAATTAAGATCTTTTCTAAACAGAAGACAAAAACAAAATTTGTTTTTCTATTAAAAAGATGGCTAATAATACAGTACTAGATGAAGTGACAAATTTAAAGATACATCAACAAAAAATTTACACGCAACAAAAACAATGTTTGTGCAACTATTATGTGATGCCACTTTGTATCAATAAAAACAATAATATGCGTTCACAAAGAGTTGAATAAAGATAACGGTTTGATTCTTAAACCCCTGTTAGACAGTCAAATTTTTCACCAAATCACTTTTAGGAATAATTTAACAAGAAGTCTAATAGAAATTAACTGACGTTTGGTTTAATTTTTATCAAAGTATTTCTGTATAAAGCATGTTTTAAATAGTATTTAATAGTAAATGTTCTTGGATGGTTTCGACCAATCACAAAATAACTGTGAAATAATCAAAACCCCATAATGAGAACCAAATAATGCTGACACTCCAAGATAGCTATAAAACCATTACTTATCTCTCCCATATTAATTGAATAAGGTAGGTATTTGGTTGTCTGACACCTTAGCTAAGTGGTTAGCGTGTCTGCCTTCTGAGCTAAGGATCTAGGATTCAATTCCTGGCATGGTTGAAAATTTATCATTGATGAAAATTTGGGTTTACCCCTTCACATTGATAAATTAACGACCTGTGCCTGCCCTAGTCTTAAATTAGATTATAAGGCATATGAAGCTATGATAGGTCTAGCCAGCCGGTAAGACCCAGGCCATAGGTTGGAAACAGAAATAGATGTAAAGTAAAAGATAAATGTTTGTTATGGTAGGTTTTTTTTTATTATTAGGTGTTTTGCCTTACGGCACGACAGGTCCATTCTTTTGTCAGTGAACTTAGACTGCCAATGCTCCCTGTTCTCTGCTTCCTCCTTCAGCTCCCAAAATGTTCTTTTCTTAAAGTCATCCATTAATTGAATCCACCTTCTTCATAAGCTCCTCTTTCCCTCAACATAACCACTGTTTATTAAGGCTATAGTTTCAGGTTGGAATGGAAGGGAACCCGAGATAAGCTTCTTATGTTTACAGTTTATTTATGTATATAAAAAAAATTGTTTACTAAATACAAATATTGCTTCAATAGATATACTTAATTTAATTTTCTACACATATTAATCTTAATTATTCTTGAATATTTGTTAAGGGCATATTGTCATTTCCATACGATTTTTTCTCTTAGTTTAAAAAGTTTCTGACCAAATTCTGTGATGGTCAGAACAAATCTTCAAGAACTGTTGATGATAATATACCTACAAAATTAATCTAAATGTATCTACTAGAGCAATATTTGATTTATTTTTACCATAAAAACTGGAAAAATATGAACCTGTGTGATATAAAGACTCAAGTTAAAGCAATTGTGGGTTTTTTTTTCACGCGGATTAAATTTCAGGCTTATCTAGTCTGGTTTGCCGGTGACGTGGAAGTCAGGTTTTGAATCCCGGCCAGGTGAATTAAGGGCGGTTTATCCTAAATGGTTTCTCACTCTATCTCCATGAAGATAAATTTAGTCAAAGCCATACCTTCCTCACACATATCACATCGGTATGGTTAAAGTGTTAATCGCCCGGACATGCATTAAGATGTGGTGGGGAGGAACCCAATCATTTGAAGACCCCCTCTTCCACTCTCCAAACACACCCTCCCCCCCCAAAAAAACCAAGCATCTATAAAATTAAGGCATTTACTGAGAAATTAACCGCACAAAGTATTTTGAAATATAAAATCGTGACGTCTCTAGAACACCCTTATTCCACCAAAATAGTTTCTGGAACGACCTTAGCCACTTTTCTTGGTTCTTTGGTGAATGTCTTTGGGCACTGCATTTCAGTCCAACTGATAGGAACCATTGACACTCCTAAAAAAGCAGATAAAATACAAAAAAATATAATTTAAAGTAGGAATCAAAACCAAACAGGAATAGACTTTTTTACAAAATAGACCAGGAATAATATAATGGTAAAACACAGATTTGGGTACCTTTTGGGAATATGATACTTATCTTACAAATTAAAAGTGAGCATTATGAACTAAAACCAAATAATTTTTCAAGAAAATAGTAGTAGTTGTAATATTTAAAATGATGGTGGAGAATAGATTGTCTACATTTTATTAAGTAATGTATGTATATATAACATATATATTACACTATTACGCATGATAGGTATTGGTTTAAAATTAGAAGGGCACAATTAACTGAGTAATAAATACTAAGACTATAAGTTGTCGAGACTAAAAACTAGCAAGAAAATAAAACATATTTGTACCCTGATATGGTTAACTCTGTACACTACAGTCAGATGCTGCATTCAGTCAGCTGATGGCTCAACATATTTCCCCTTACCTCCTATTTACTTTGTCATAAAGAGAAAGTATTGTAATTGTGAACATTTTCAACCAAGAGAGTATTATGGCTCTTGACGTTTTATGAATCCCCGTCTGCCCTCGACTCAAAAAATGGGTCTTACTGACTGTTTGTACTCGGGGCTAGAGCCATAACAGTTTTAATGATTTTGTTCAAACATGATATTTAAATGTTAAATGATCATACCTCGAGGCCAAATTGTGATGTAGATTCTAGTTCTAAAATTAAGGAAAGTTCAGTGATGACTGAATTTTGAAAATTTAAAGTTTTTTTTTGAACGACCTAAATGATTTTATTTCAAATTATTTCTGGAAATGGTTTTTAACTAATAAAAGTGTATTTACAGTCAATAAACATAATAATTTGAATTTGAATATGTGTAACACCTGCTTTGGTGGCTCCATGGTCTAAGACACTATTATCGCAATAGATTAGACTGCTGAAAATGGGTAGATCTGGGTTCGATCCCATTTGGGTGTAATGAGGTGGGTTTTTTCCAAAATGGTTTTCTACTCTTCCTCCACACAAATGTGGATACACTTCATATAAATTTATCCTTCCTAGTCCCCAACACATTAGTGCAAGCAGTATGTAGGTGTATAACCAAAACGGGTAGTAAGATGCAGTGCTAATAATAAATACTAAAGATATATATATTTAGCATTGCGTCTTACTACCTGTTTGGGTTATATGCCTAAATACTAATGGGTTAGGAATCGGCAAGGTTGAATAAAGAAGAAGTGAACAAGCATCTGCGTTGAGTAAGAGTAGAAAAACATTTAGGAAAAAATACTCCCAGTTCCCCTGAGCAAGATTCAAACCTCGATCTCCTCACCCTCGGCAGTCTAGCTGAACAAGGAACTAGCGAGTTAACTAACTACGCCAACGAGGCGGATCAATACTAAAGAGAATATAATAAATATGTTGACTGACCTCGAAGGTCAAGGGTTTGAATGACAAACCTAACTTTAATTTATACGTGTTATAATATAACAATGCTTACCTTCTTCGCTATGTGCTATGACAACACCAAGTTCATTCTCCGCTGTTGACAATTGGTAGGAGTGAACTTCTTTCATCGGAAGCTACAAGAAGTTAAGGGCTCATACCACTCAACACACAAAAGTAGCACGTAGTGCCAATGAAGAGATTAATGTAAGACTCGGAAATAAATTCATACAAACTATTAACAAGAGGGCTTACCAACATTTCTTATTACTCATATTATGATTATTAAATTCTGACAGTTTATATAAAGGTATAGTCAGATATTGGTAGGAAGAAACATTAAGAAAATACATATTTTTTGTAGTCAACAATTTGATAACATTTTACTTTATTAATATTGTTATTTTATTGGTAATGTTAATAAATTGAAAACTTTGAATCTTATGACTTGATTATGAATACATGCTAAAGTTGATCTAGTATGATGTACTTTACAAAATTGTGAACTAAATAATATAAATGCAATAAAAAGCATTTCTCAATTAAATTCTTATAAGAATGATTAGATGATTTACAAATATCTGCTTCAGAAGTGATAGTTATCCCCTTCCAACGCTACCCTCTCCAACTTAGTTGCAGTGTCTTACCAGGAATGTGTATTTTACAAGCAAAGAGGGTACAAAGTTCCTTGCCTACATTATCTTCTCAATTTGACAACTGTGTATTAAAAGTTGTATTAAAAGAATTTATGAATTTCTAAAATATCAATGGCATTTTAAAATATTCTCATTGGACAAGAATGCCTTAAAATTACTCAAAAATGGCTCAAAATTGACACAAGCCAAGAAAATATTACCTAAAATTACAAAGTCATTTAAACAATTACCTATAAACTACATATTTATGCAGGCATCATGAACAGGGTTTATATACTTACGAGCATCTTCTGTGATTAAAAAAAAGAAGATGATATGGCATCAAAATCCGAGCCCTGGTATGACATTCATAGCATTGCCAGTGGCTGTTAGTTTTAAGTTTGAATCTCTATCATGTGAGCTTAATGGTTTTGTCACGCAAAAAAAAAATATATATATATATATATATATATATATACATTTCCTATAAAGTCTAACTTTCTCGTCCCTTTACCTATAGAGTAAATATGCAGATATCTCCAATAGGTAGTATGGCAAGCAGCCAAAAACAAACATAGTTGACAAAAAAGGGGATTAAATACTGTATATGGTTGAGTTACCAAATATTTACTTATCTCATAACTTTTGTGATATGTGGATGAGCACTTTATAGTTTTTTTAGCACTGCATTTTACTACCCATTCAGGTTATACGCTAATGTACTAATTACACTAATAGGTTATGGATGAGGAAGGTTGAATTTAGAGGAAGTATATCCACATTTGCAAGTAAAGAGAATGGGAAACCATTTAGGGAAAACCACCCTCAGTACTCAGTACACCTGGCGGAGATATCTCCCCATCATCGGCAGTCTAGTATATTTCAAGTAGAGCCTTAGACTATGTGGCCACTTAAGTGGGTAACATTTTAGTTCCTCATGATGTCAGCCCCCAATAATTTTTTTTTCTTCTAAATCTAAGATACCGTTTTAAAACAAAGGATACCACTCTAGCGAGAATAATGTCGCCTGGTCTGAAACATTTTATCATCTCCACTCTATCCTTTTCTGTGGCTCTGACATCCTCCTTACGTAGGATTCCTCTGTACGGTCGGGTCAAAACAGTCTCGCCAATACACTTGATCACACATTTGCAGAAACGCTGGCCAACTATAGTCACCTATGACAAATAAACTTTTATTTATCTATACATGCCATGAAATAATAGCATGATTTTTAGAAGAGAATAAAACAGCTTTTCTTAAGCTGATTAATTTCCTTAATTCATCACAGTTTTTTTATATGTAATATGTGCCTTTAAAACAAGGCACACAACTTAGAATAGCATACTCAATACTTAAAACACCCAAATTTACTGTCAAGAAATGTACTAAAATAAAAAAGCGGATTTATAAATAGATAATACATTTTAATCGGTGATTCCAAAGGTAAAACATAAATTCTCACAATCATTTTAAGGGACTGCTTGAATCATCGTGAGCCCTCACTGATATATTTTTTAAAATAATACTTATGCTATGATATACAAATTATAAGCCTTGTTCACCTTAGCGGTAACGATTTCTCCTGGTGCTGGAACAATACTTTGGTCGCTAATGCTATGAACTTCAATGATTGAGGACTGAAACAAAACATGACTAGATATTATAATATGCACAACTCTTTGTTTAAAAACTAATAAGACTTTGCATAGTTTTTGTTAAGGAACCTAGTTTTATTTTTAGTAGAGATAGGTTGAATCCTATAGCCTATTCCTAAAATCATAATCTTAAATGTTCTTAATAATTTCATCTATCCAAAAAGCTTAAAAAATTTACAATCTTAATTAAAGTGAAATTATTTAAAGAAAGTTGTTTAAGGCTTGGTGTCGCTGACAAATATTATTTTGTTTGTCCTCTCTATTACATCATAAGCAACAAAGAAAACACTTATTTGTAAGATAATTATATTCATATTTTTTTGGGAATTTTGTTACTAGCTCAACTTTACTTGTTTACATAATTCTTTTTGCCAATTGCTTAAAATTGTTTTATCAAGTCAAGGTCTTTTTAATTATATTCAAGATACTTTTCCGAGATTTTTACAAATCTCGAATCTCTCCAATAACATAGGATTCAAGAAATTCAAGGAATCGAGGGATTGAGCATCCTATTTCTAATTTGTAGATAGTTATTTTATGTTGGTTTGTCTTTAATTTAATCTTTTCTCAAGTGTTTTTTTACTTTAACTTAATATTTAAAAATACTTGTTTTGTATCTAGTATTTTATGTTATTTGTGCTATTTGGAATAAAGCAATCAGCTATATCATGGTTTAAATTAGGAGGGATGGCCAGCAAACTTTTTGAATCCTACTAGAGTAGAAAATGTGAGGCATAACATATATTTAAATTTAATTTTTTCATAATTTATGGAGCATAGTTTAAAAGACGTGTTGAGCTTCACCTTTTATCGCCTTCTCAAACCAGGGTAACAATGGCTATTGTGTTTTTTAAGATTAACGATCCTGACACAAAAACTAGCAAGTTGAGAACAGGCCATTCTTACAAGATTTCCCCAACCCCAAGGTGCAATTTTTTTTAAGAAAGTGAAAGCGAGCTTGGTCAATTTATTTTTATCAAGAGAAGTTAACAAACTAGGGTGGACCCTCCTTTGAAGCCGCGAGGGTAGCAGAAGACCTAGTGACTTATCGTAGGAACACTCATGATCAAGCCATCAACCAGAATGGGTGTGTGATAGTAAAACAGTACGGGGGTGACATAATCACTCCTACTCGGTTTTAATATTAAGTCATGTAGAGAAAGAGTAACTTAAGTCACAATATGTTAACCATAAATATATTTCAACAACAAACCTAAATTAATAACTCAATATTAATTTTTATACTATTTATAAATCAATCAATATGTTGTGAAAAGATATCAAAATTCTAAAAGGTGTTAAAGAGAGTTACATATTAAATACTAAAAAGTTTGGAAAATATTCATGAAACATTATTATATTTTATATTATAAAGAATGATGGTCAACAAACGTTTATCATAATGAGCATTTGTAACAATAAAACAAAATATATTAAATTTAAGTCATCATCATCATCATCACGAACAGTTTCCAGCCACTGGCCGAGTCTGTTTGGAACATAAGCCTCTCCACCACCTCCTTTCCTCCCACCACCAATCAACCTTCCCCCTGACCCAGTCCACTCCTCTCTCCTCCACACTCCTCCTTTCCTCCCACCACCAATCAACCTTCCCCCTGACCCAGTCCACTCCTCTCTCCTCCACACTCCTCCTTACTCCCATCTGTCCCTTAGTCTTCCTCTCGGCTTCCTACCCCTCACCTCCATATCCAACATCCTCTTGGGCATCCTTTCCCTCTCTATTCTTCTCACATGTTCATACCATCTTAGTCATGCCTCCTCTATCCTGTCCTGGACTGGATCTTCCTTTAGTATTCTTCTTAATCTTTCATTTATCATTTTGTCAAATTAAGACAAGTTACATTTAAACTTAATCTTAATTGTAATATTTATTTGTTTTATTGTTACAAAGGCTATTATGATAGTAAATGTTTTTTGACCATCACTCTTTATAATATAAAATTTAATAATGTTTCATGTATATTTTCAGAGTGTGTTTCGTATTTTACACAACTTTTTTTGACACCTTTTATAATTTTTTAGAACTTTTCATAACATATTGATTGTTTCATAAATAATATATTATCTCTCCTTAGTAAACTTTAAAATGCGTTTCAAAAATTCATTTCATAAATCAGTGAGTAATAATATAACTGCATAATAACATTGATAGGAATGTAATTTACCTAGTCCCTGAACAAAGTAAAATAGCACCGATTTATAACTGTCGCATGAGAATAAAGGATGATCAGGTTGTTTATTAAACTGGTTAGGATCCAAACCAAGGACGTCCAGAAAATATATATGGCGCATACCGTTAGAATTTCTTGAATAAAAAAAACAGTACTTTTGAATGATTTCATTATCATAGGTAGCTTCTTAAGGTTCATAGAGTTAACTGCTGTATAGCTTGTAGATAAACCAAGAATAAGAGGTGTTTACTCTCTTCACCTGAAAAAAAATCTACTTATGGTAGTGAAAACTATTATTAAACGCTTTTTTTTTTAAGTATTTTATCTTAACCAAGGCCGTAGTCAAGGGGGGTTTTTAGGGGCTCAAACCCCCCCCCCTGAAATTTTATAAACAAAGTATACATGGCTTTATTTATGGTTCAAACAATATCAAAATTAAGGTACAAATACAAATTAATGGGCTGTGTTACCATAAAAAGCACTTCAGAGAGCTTCTAGAGGTGTTTAATATTTAGAATTTTTTCTAGCCTCCGGCAATTGGAGGGTGTGCCCACCAAACCCCCCGTGAAATTATTGGCTGGCTACGGCCTTAATCTTAACAAGTTCTACTTTCAGAGTATCACTCAGATAAATATGGCATATCATGATTGTGGTTGAAAGCTTGTTCTGGAGGGCATTATTTTGTACCAAAGCCCTACTCTATAGTAGTATTTTGGTATCTGTCTCAGTGGCGTAATTAGCTAACGCGCTAGTTTAATGTTGAGCTAGAGTGCCGATGACGGGGAGAATGAGGTTCGAAACACACTCGGGTGAACTGAGGATGATGTTTCCTAAATGGTTTTCCACTCTCCCTCCATGCAAATGCGGTTTCACTTCCTCTATATTTACCTTTCCAATTCCTAGCCCATTAGCGTAATTAGTAGGCCCTACTTAAGTGTATAACCCAAATGGGTAGTACTAAATTAATTAATTAGTATTTTAGTAGTATGAAAGGCAATCCATAACGAACTTCCAAAGTGCCATTCTGGAAAGTCTTTTATAGCCTACTATTATTCTAGTATGAAATAAGATCTTCCAGAACAGGATTCCTGCCAAAATCAGAATATAGCTATCCCTTCTAATTTAAACCATATTTGTATTGTGAAATTTATTTCCTACCTTATCCTGCTTGACAATCTTGACGGTACCAGCGAGTGTGGAGTAGATGTAGCCTTTTCTCTCGTAAGTCCCACAACCTGGGACGTAATCCTTGTCTGACAAGCAAAGACGCTGACCTAAACAGCAACGATAAGGCGTAAATGTGTTTGGTTTTCCATGGGAGGCAGAATTCAGATCAGAGTTAAGGTGCAGTAAAAAAAGAAAGTCAACCAGTGTACACATAAATGAAATAGTAGATTACAGGTAGCTATCGATAGCCAGCATCAGTGAGTATGCAGACCAAATGTCAAGCTCGCCAAGTTGAAGCAATACACTTCTTGTCCTACTGTTATTAATGTAAATGTCCCAAATTAAGGTGACAACTGAAGCATTACCAAATATGTAACTACTTCATGTCCCACTTTGTGTAGGCCTAGATGTTTGTGTCATGACTCTTCTTTAAGTTCTTGTAATTATATTTAGTTTGCCCCAGATACTCATACACTCTTTGTTTGGATGTTTATGTGAAATAGGGGAATGACTGTTTATTGTTGCGCATAGTAGCCTACAATCTACCACTGTTTATTCTTATCAAAGGGCCAGTTACAAAGAATGAGTAATACTCAGTAAGTATGTCTCAAGTGTGTCACTAGACTATATGTCAGGTCAACACCTACCTAAACCAGAAAAAAATGGACCAGTTTCACATATATAAAACTGGCCCATTCCATTTTGGTATAACACTCATCCTCTCAAGATACGCAAATCAACCTAAGACGCTTCTTTCACATTGACCTGTTGGATATTCCCTTTTAAACCGCACTCCTTCAGCACTCATTTATTACAGACTCTGTCTGTACATATGAGTTTTTCCACTTTGGGTACATTTATTAGATATCTCATTCTAACCACTATTCACCTTGCTCGAGTTTTTCCTGACAAACCCATGTTTCATATTAATTTAAAAAAATATCTGGCGTTAGCACACTTTTATATGTAGCCATATTTGCCTTTTTTTATATTTCTTTATTTGCAAAAGCCCACCTACATCTAACTACTATCCGAGATGCATTCACCCTTCTGCCGATTTCACCGTCCATCCTTCTATTATCATGGAACATTCTGCCCATACAAAAAAAAATCATTCACTTGTTCTAAGAGTTTTCCATTTATGGGCTGCTAAGGTGACAATAATTTCCTGATCAGTTCTTATCAAAAACTATGACCTTAGTTTTGGAGCCATTTGTACGGAGATCCATTCTGTCTGTCCCCACATTCTAGCCGAGACAAAATTACCAACAGGCCAAACTAGTGGATCAGACATTCAAACAAGACGAAATTATGGCAAGCCTATTTGAATATGCCTAAAAAACTGAACATAAGGCTAATAACTATGAGAGAGTGATATTGCATTAACTTGTTCAGTACTTTTAAATGTATGGTTTAATTAAATTTATAAGCAATAGGCGAGATCAGCTGTTGTAGTGTTAATTTCTGGATATTTTTATAAGTAATAATTATAGTTAAGCAATGTCATGTTATGCAATATAAAACAAAAATGTTAATGGAAATGTATGGCTGGGTTTGAAGATAAAACCCTTACAAAGTCCCTCAGATTTTTTAAATGTATGTATCTAATTAGAGTAATTTACCAGGTATGCATGTTAGTTCTTCAGTATCCATGACGTTTCTCGTTATAAGTGTGTTTCTTTTACATAATTGTTTTAAAAGTTAAAAGCATCCAGCATTTACAGAGCCACTTGTTTACACGAATGTTAAGAACTTCAGACGATATACATTACATGATGTTAACCTTATTACCAACGCATTAAAAAAAGTTCTATATAAAAAGAATACAGTATAGAGGAAAAAGAGGTGGCTTGGCCGGGAAAAAAAACCCATAACGATCAAGGTAAGGTTAAAAAACAAAATATTTATTAATAAATAAGTCATAAATGTTGTTAAATATATAACTAATACACTAAAAAATAAATTTAAAAGAGGGTAGAAACCACTGATTTCTATAATATAACTAGATGGAAATCTGAGGCAGAAATTTTCGAGCTGTCGTCTGCATACCATTGTGTAAGAGAGGAGGAGACCTTCGGGTTTACTTTCTTTCTTGCACCCATACAAGGCAATATAGCATTTTGACATCGTTCATTAATTAGATTGAATATATTAGATACATCAATGTGTGATTAGTTAAATGAAATAAATGTATTAGTAAAAGCTTTGAAGAGAGTAACAAAGTTCGAAACTGGTGATTTTTTCTTTTAAATAAGTTGATGTAGGATGGAGGCCAATATATAGGTTGATTTTTGAAGGAAGATAGATTGAAAGGATTTATCTAGTACCAGAATCCTACCCTATTGTAGTGTTTAGGTAGGATAAAACAAACCTTCCAGAAGGGAACTTATACTTTCGTTCTAAATGGCGGTTTATCCAACCAAAATACTAATATATGATAGTATTCTGGTACGAAATAAAGCCTTACAGATTGGGATTCTTACTAAAATCAGGGTTTAGTAAATACCATACTTCCTACAAGCCTATAACCTAAATATCGTTTGAACGTAAGACTTCTACACAAAGTATGCCATTCAAACACTCAATATAAAATGGTTTCTAAAACCAATATACAAGCTAATCGCCAACTCTAAATATAAGTATAGTCTTGACAGACTGTAAACAACATGGATGATAACTACATGTTTAAATATATTAAAAATTTTATTCCTATTTGTACAGTATTTCCTGTAAAACTGAATTATATATCCTTTAATGCAAATGCTTCTTCAGGCAAGTGCGTTATAATACTTCACTATTTTCAAACAATAACACTTTTATTCATCAGAGACATGTTTTCGCATAAGAACATTGAAAGATACCGTTAAATCTGTCCCCCTACAATGCAGCAGATGATAAATTTGAGCATCACACCTTGGTCCTTGGCAATTCATATGTTTATGTCCATCCAGTAAAATATATACTGGTGGAAACCAAGTGGGCTGAAAAGTTCCACATCCACAATAAACTAGCAATCAAAGGTCTTCCACAACCCCAAGACAATTTCTGCATTAATCTAATATCGTTCTATATGATTTGGTTTTGAACTAGTTTCTCATATAGTTTCTTTTTCCTTTCTTACGTTGGCTAAATCAACTAGCTTAGGTGGAATGTGGAATTCTTATGACTGTTTGTCTAGGGTAATGTGATCTGTTGTGAACAAAATGTAAACAAATTACTAATAACATGTTTAGTTTACCGGTTTAAGCTCAATTAAGAACGTATTATGAATTCCAAAATAACTTGTCCAGTCTGCTCTGGTAGCAATTATTACAAAGAAACAGGGTTTTATTTTTGTAGTGAATGTCATACTCAATCACAGGTAGACCATCTAAATTTAATTTCATTATCATTAATTTAAAACGAACATAGTATTTCTAAATTGATTTTGAAGATTTTAGGGGAATAGTACACACAAAAAAAAGAGGGATTATATTTCTATGTCATTATGGAAAATAACCTGAACAGGTAGTAAAACGTGGTTTAAAAAAAACTATGTCCGTTTATACACAATAACCAAAGCCGGAACAGCTGAAAATATCAAAAATTATTCATGTGTATAAGGGTGGCACTTTAAAATGAGACCCATCAAACTACAGGCCTATCACACTTATTTCTTCCATATCAAAAATACTAGAAAAAATAATGAAAATTAGATTACTTAAGTTTTTAGACAAAATAAATTTTTTCAAACACCCCCAATATGGATTTAGGGGGAAATCTGATACACTAACTGTGGCTTTTGAATTGATTGATAAAATACAGAATACTTTGGATGACAATACTAAGCTTTCTGGAGCTATGTTTATTGATTTAAATAAGGCATTTGACACTGTTAACCATGAAATTCTATTATACAAGCTGTCTAAAATAGGAATAAGAGGAGTAACTCTTGAGTGGTTTAAGAGCTATATTACTAACAGAAAGCAATACACTTACATAAACAATCACGAAAGTACTATAAGTGGTGTCACATGTGGGGTCCCTCAAAGTTCGGTAATTGGGCCTGTACTTTTTCTTATTTATGTTAACGACATTTTCCAGGTAAATTTTCAAGGCCAGTTACAACTATATGCAGATGACACAAGTTAATTTTACATTGGACAAAATTTTAAAGCTATAGCAGAGAATATTCAAACAGACCTGAAATCGTTATATCATTGGTTAAGAGTCAATAAACTGTCGCTGAATCTTGAAAAGTCTAACTACGTCATTTTTACTAGACCAGGAAACGAAGATAAAAAGAATATAGATAATTACCAGATAAGCTTTGTGAATAACGTATTGAAAAGAGTAAAGAAAGCAAAATATCTCGGTCTGATCATTGACAGCTCACTATCTTGGAGCCTACATATAAACCATGTCACAAAAAAAAATTAGGGGTCCAGTTGGGGTGCTAAAAAACTTTCCTATAAATTCACTCCGAACGTGTTAAAGCCCATCTACTTTGCTCTGGTTAACTCGCACTTGTCCTACTTAAATGTAATCTGGGGTAATACTTTTAAAAGTCATTTAATACCACTAATAAGACTACAAAACACAGCACTAAAAAATATTTTTCGGTTGCCCAGCGGTGAAGACGGTGACATTAAGCTTAAAAGGTTGGGTATTTTGAAATTAACAGATGCTGTTTTTTTTTATACGGTTGTAATGGCATATAAACTTGAAAACAACCTAACTATTAGTAACCTAAAAATTGGGGAACACAAAAAGGGGAACTACTTTACAAGAAGTCTCGATAATTATTTCCAGAACAGAGTAAACACCACTACTTTTGGACTCTACTCAATAAGGATCAAGGGACTAAAATTCTTCAATATAATACCACAAGAAATAAAGATGAAGAAACTTAATCTTTTTAAAAAGGAAGTTAAGAAGTACATTCTGGAAAATAATTTTGCCCAGGTGATATGTGGGTAAAAAGGTATCTGAAATTTTGAAGCAACTGATGAGATAATTTGAGCTGAATCTGTATGTATACTGTACTAATTGTTGTCTTGTATTTTGTAAAGTTTTTAATATTTGTTGTTGTAAATTTACTATCATTGGGGTGATTGCATCTAAAATAATGTGGCCGGGTGAGGACAAATAATGTATACCCTGTAATAGATCTCACTTTCCTAAATGTATTTAACAAGTTAGTGAATGAACCACGCCTACATTAGGATGTTTATATATATGCAAGCCGATTTTGGCTCTTTTTATAACCAAATTTTGAATAAAAAAAATTCCCAAAAATAGCAACATTTATATTGTAAAATAATTCTATATGATTAAAAAAAATTAAAAAACCCATCCCGAAATCACAGAAGAACATTAATAATTAAAACTCGAAAATATTTAATAAAATGTCAGGAAATGTACATTTTTTTAAAAAAAAAAGCGAAAAAAAAAATTATTTTTACTAAACATTTATGCTTAAAACAAAAAAGGTCAGCCATCTTCATACCAAGGCTCTTTGATTCATAATTTAGAAGATATATTTTCAACACTTATTTCACACTCATAATTCTACAGAAACTTTTTGTTGGCACCACGTCTTACCACCCGTTCCGGTTATACGCCTATGTACTAATTACTCGAATGTGTTGGGCATTAAGAAAGTTGAATTTAGAGGAAATATACCCACATTCGCGTGTAGAAAGAGAGTGGAAAATTGTTTTGAAAAAAACCACCCTAAATACACCCAACTAAGATCAAACCTCAATCTCCCTGTCTTCGGCAGTCTAGTCTATTCTGAGAGTAGCACCTTAGACCATGTGGCCACTGAAGTGGGTTCTACAGCAACTAAGCTTTGAACATCTTATTTAACTCAACCTTTCTATTTACCTGATACATTTCTCCAATACTCTAGCTAGACAGTTTTACACTTTCTCTGTCTTTTTATATTTTACCAGTAACATTCAGTACGGTAGGCCTACATGTCTATAAATGACACAATTATCAGAAATTCCTACACCTACATTTTGGGGACAAATTTTAGAAACCATTGTTTCAATGTGTATCAAAACTATAGCCTGGATTTATATGCACAATAAAATAGTAAAACATACACGCGAATATGCATGAAAAATGTAAAACATATGCACCATAATATGCAAAAACAAATGAACAAAAATCAAATAAACTACTCATTGGTTTTGTGTAAAATCTTATGGTTGTTACAGTATACTATAAGGAAAGTCATACTGAGATTATCTTCAGTGAAGCTCCTACATCTGTCGCTAAAGACTGTTTTATACAACGAAAATGTCCTTTCGACATGGCATGATGTCACATGTGCACGAGAAAAACATCACCATTCTTCTTCGTTGAATTCCTCTTGTATTTCGCTTTTTTCACCAGACAAATATTTGCTAATTTGACAGACTGTTTTGTAACCAGAATTTTTATTTAATACCTGACCAAACATATCGAATGCAATTTTAGCAACACTTTGAGATTCTGAAGACAATGCTACTGAAATTTGATCCATCAGAGAAGGTGAGAACATACTGCAAGGAATTATTTCGAGCCTCCAATTGTATTATAATTTCAGGTACTTAATTTAGAGAAGTCGTTATGGATTTACCAGATCTTTTTCTTGATACCATCTTCAGAACAAACACACATGCTCACACGTACGCAAGTTTTGTTTTATTTTATATGCAATTGACTGCAGAGATGTAATTAATTAGTAACCAGCCGATGACAAAAAGGGGACAAGTACAACAGCTATGAGTAAAATATGTATTTTTACCTTAAAGATATAAAATATGCATGCAAAATCATTTCCTCTCAGAATATGAATTTATATACACTTCAAACACCAGCCAAATGGTTTAATAAGGTGTGACTTACAAAGTATATAATTTCCGCATACCTTTATACAAGTAAAAAAAAGAAAATGCATTCCGCATACAAATCCGGATTCTAATCATAACTAAATGGTTGGTTGTGTTCATTATTTCATTCAATCAAGTTCTTTTTCAAACATGATTTATTTATCAATACAGCTTTTAGTAAATTTAACCAACAAGATATTATTCCTTTATTGTGAGACTTAAGTTGGAATAATGTTTGAATGTGTAAGATTGATGTGCATTTGGAAAACGAGGAATTTGGTATGACAGGGAAACGTTTGGAAAATTAAAAAAATTCACCAGAAATTTAAAATATTTTAGCAAGAATTGTATAAATGTCAGGAGTATAATAAAACAAACAATGAAAATATTTATCGCATCTTACTACCTTTTCAGGTTATACACATATAAGATAATAATTCTAATGTGGTGAAGTTGAGGAAGGGAGCATTTTAGAGATAATCTAACCACATTTGTGTGGAAGGAGAGTGAGAACCCATTTAGGAAAAGAACCTCAGTTGAGCCGATCGGGATTCAAACTCTGATCTCCCTATCATGAGCAGGCCTGGCTAACACATGAGAGTGACTCCTTAGACCATTTGGCCACTGAAACGGATGAGAATTTTTTTATATGATGATTTGCAATTAAATTGCTGGGGAAAAACATTTTTTTTTTCTTTTATCTTAAAAACCTGGAAAAGACAGGGAATTTCAAAATTAATAAAGCGTATCCCCCCTGAATGCATAATAGCTTTCATTAAATTTTGATTCCTTTTGTCGTGGCTTTAAAATACATATTTTTCTCAAGGAGACAGTTCATCTTCTTCACCGAGAAAAATATATTTGAGTTAACATTATTTTAGTGACTGACCTTGTTAGTTTAGTGCCAATTCTAAAATATTAATCCATATTTTTTTTTCTCTTAGGAAATTCGTGAAGAAGTGTTAGAAGATCAAGCTGGTGCGTACATACATTCCACAACGATTAAAAGTTCAGCTTCAAGTGATGGGAAATACACAAAAGGTACCGATTGTTCTTAGCTCCGTTAAAAACATTGAATGCTAGAGTTTATACAACATAAAGATTTCATGATATTCACAAACACATTCACTTATCAAAACTTTTAGGTACGCTACCACATCCCAGTACTAAGTTTTGAAATTCATTATGCAAAGGCAGATCTTAGGCCAGAAGTAACGAGTCAAGTTTGAAAATTTCATTTGGCCTTATTTTAATTCAATTTTTAGAAATTCAACTAATCATAGAAACCTCCTGGTTTGGCCCAGCTAGTCAATTTACAGAAGATTAAAATTATTAGATCAAACTAGGTTAAACCCATAGAACAGTAAACACTCTTTTTATATTAATCTGTTACCCACCTCAGTGGCCGGATGGTCTAAAGCATCATTCTCGCAATAGACTGAACTGCCCATGACGGGGAGACAGGGGTTTGAATCTCGGTTGGGTGTTTCGAGGGTGGTTTTCCTAAATGGTTTTCCACTCTCTCTTTACAAACAAATGCAGATACACTTCCTCTAAATTTAGCCTTTTCATCCCACAGCATAATTAGTATGTACATGCATGTAGCCCGAATAAGTAGTAAGACACACTGCTAAAATATTACTAATCACCACAAACTACATCCATAATCCAACCCAGCCTCACATGGGCCTATCTTGAAATTCAAATGAAAGTCATCTAGGTTGATAAATATCATTGTAGGCATGAACCCTTGAATTTTTAAGGATATTCAAAGATTTGAAGAAATTTCGGATTCGAGGCTCAAATCCTTAAAAAAAACTTTTTTTTATAACCTTTATAGCCTATATAGGCTATTTAGCACCGCGTTTTACAACCTGTTCGGGTTATACAGTTATGTACTAATTACACTAATGGTTTTAGGTATTATGGAGATTATAATAAGTGTACCCACATTTGTGTGGAAGAATACTGGAAAACTATTTTGGAAAAATCACCCTCAGTATACCCGACCGAGATTCAAATCTTGATCTCCCCATCATCAGCAGTCTAGTCTACTGCGAGTTTAGCACGTAAGACCACACTGCCACCAAAGCAGGTTTTTGAACTTATCAAGTGAAATTTGTTTTAGAACTTTAATACTGCTTATTGATGGTTCAGAGCCAACTATAATTGTAGGAGGAACTTAACGATCAGGCCCCAGACCATTAATTTTTTACTTAATTGATTGTATGAATGTTTTAATGAATAGATGATAAGAAAGCATGTTAGCATTTAAGCCTAGTTACTATTTTTATTTTATATTTCCGCCTTATGTTGATAATTTTTTTCAACAATCTGGTTTCAAGATTCGGGATTCAAAGGTAAATTGTAGATTCAGATTCAAGATCCATATTTGTAAAGTAGTGGATTCGATTCAACATTATAAATATGTGATAAAGATTCACTCCAAAAATATAAAAATCACTTCTGCCAAAAATCAACACAACTAACTTCTATAAATGTACCTATTGTTTGTTTTATTTGTGTGTGTTTGTAGACTATGACTGGACCACATGGGAAGGATATAACTTCATACTAAAGGGTCTTGTAGACGAGCTAATTTCATGTGGCGCTCCACCTAATCTAAAGACTGTGGTCTTGCAGCTATGGGTGATGTACCTAAAAAGGTTACGCATTGCCTTCTTTTCAAAGAAAAAAGATGCGCTTCCTCAGCTAGGATTCCATTACCATGCCAAGTAGGATTACACTTAATACCTCATAGTTTTAGCAAACTTATATAAAATTTACTTGCTTCAGTTGCCGAATGGTCTATTATCATCATCATCATCATCATCATCATCATCATCATCATCATCATCATCATCATCATCATCATCATCATCATCAAACACCATGTCTTACTACCCATTTGGGTTATACACACTTACGCTAATGTGCAATGGTAGGGTGATTATGAGATGAAATGGAGGACCTACAGCTTAACGGGGAATCCAAACCACGGTGGAGGCCTGGCATTCCTCACATTCACAAGTTGTGATTAATACACGTCTTTTCAGAGGTGAAGGAAGGTTTTGGCAATCAGATAAATCTGTGCTGAGACCGAGGATTGAACCCCGGACCCCCAGCACAGAAGTCCGACACCTTACCTTTAGACCGCTAGGTCACCTCGAATGGTCTAAGGCATCATACTCTCAATAGACTAGACTGATGATCATGGGAGATTGAGGTTCAAATCTTGTTCGGGTGTAGGCGTACTGAGGGTGGTCTTTCCTAAATGGTTTTCCACCATCCTTCCAAGCAAATACAGAGACCTTTCCTCTAAATCTAACCATCTTCATCCCTAACTCATTGGCATAGTTATTACATAAGCCTATAACCTGAACAGGTAGTAAGACACAGTACTAAAAATATAATATATTTGTACCTATTGAATTTGATCAAGTCAATATTTCAATCTAGTACAGTAGTCTCGAAAACTCGACACTCGACATGCACACGTGCACATAGTTGTTGGCGCCAGTCATCACAATCCAAGGTCATTCAACTGTATATCCTCTCAGTTTGTTTGTGTAACTCGAGTGGAACAGTTGTGCTGTGGTGTTTTTACTAGTGCTGTGTTTGTTGGTTTTCCAATTCAGTAACGTGTTATTCGAATCAATACAATATTATACTTACAGTACTGTACTGCATTTCTGTATATTATACATATGTATCTAGGCCCTACACTATTATATTAACACGTAATATATTGTACTGTACGTATATTACCGTTACTGTACCGTACAATACTACAGTACAGTACAACTGTACCTATATTATTTGATACTGTAGGCCCACTGTGATTCATCCTTTTTTAGTAAACATACGTCTTATGCAAGTTCATTCGTAAAACTCGACATTTCACTATCTCAACACCATTTTAGTCCACATTAGGTTGAGTTTCTGAGAGACTACTGTGTTAGAAATTGGCATGTTTGGTTGACAATTGTAGTGGATTCTGATGCAGGAAACAAGGGTTTTATTGCTAACTTTATGCAGCGGTGGAGGGTTTTTATTCATTTTGTTGTGGTTGCCCTTCTTTTTCAAGGTAAATGGTGCTTCACTTTTGTAAACCCTCAACTTCTTCATCTTGACACTATAGCCAAGATAGTGGCGTTTTTTTTTGTCATCGCGTCTTACTACATATTTTGATTGTACACGTATACATATTAATTATGTTAATTTATTAAGGATGATGAAGATTAAATTTAGAGGAAGTGTACCCACATTTGCATGAAACGAGAGAATGGAAAATCATTCTCAATAGATCTAACCAAGATTCAAACCTCGATCTCCTCACTATCAGAGTTGTAGTTAGAAGCATTTTTGGGTGAAGTCTGGTGTCAGTAAAAATATATTGAATTTGACTCTGGCTTCAAAATAAAAACTTATCTTATTATAACATTATTTTATACTTTTTTATTATTATTTAGAAAAAAAATTTGTGATTTGGATCAACAAATTTATTTAAATATAAATTCATAATGCCAAAGAATTTTACTATGAAGTCATCTATATTAGAGCATTTTACTGCAGTCAAATTGTTATTATTAATTGTAATTGATAATATACTTTAGCCATTTATGAAGGAGTCAGAGTCAGACAGCATAAAAATAGAGGAGTCGAAGGTTTGGCATACTGACTCCATAGCCCTGGTGACACCCTGGACTGGTGGTTGGCAACGTTTTTGGTCTATGATCAACTTTTAAACTTATTAAAAGTCCCGCGAAAACCCATTGTTCCGCTACTCTACTTTTGCTACAATATACTTATTATATTTATTTCTTAAATTAATTCTCCCTCAAATATTTGTATCTTGTCTTTTTTAGAGAAAAAAATACAGAATAGATAAAATGTACATTTTCATATTAAAATATCTAATTACCTTAAAAATATTATAAATTATGACCGATCAAGGTTATTTTGTCACACCAACTATTTTTTTGACAATACTTTATATATTTCTGAGTTTAGTAAAGTCAAAGATAAAATTTTAATAATGATTAAGTTTTCTTACCCGCCTCTGTGGCGTAGTTGGCAAACGCGCTAGTCGTTTTGAGCCTGACTGCCGAGGACGGGGAGATCGAGGTTCGAATCTCGGTCGGGTGAACTGGGGGTGGTTTTTCCTAAAAGGTTTTCCACTCTCCCGCCACGCAAATGCGGGTTCACTTCCTCTAAATTTAACTTTCCCAATTCCTAATCCATTAGCGTAATTAGTACTTAAGCGTATAACCCGAACGGGTAGTAAGACGCGGTGCTAAATAATAATAAATAATTAAGTTTTCTTATCTGAGCTACTGAAAATTGTTGGGAGGTCAACCAGTCAATTGCAACTGACCATTTGCCGACCCCTACCTTAGACCATGCGCCCACCAAGGTGGGTGCCAGGATAGTTAGTCTCAGATGGTGAATAATGGTACTAAAATGTAACTATAGTACATAACTTAGTTTGCTAATAATTTATTACTATTATTATAGCTAAAAAGTATGTAGCTCAAAGTTTTGCAAATAATAAGACATTTAAATTATTACTAAATAAAGGTGAGCATTACATTTATCTGCAGCCAACAGATGTTGTTAAACAATTTTTTTCCTTAGCATCGCTCTTACTACTTATACCCCTATGTACTAATTACACTAATGTGTTAGAGATTTGTACGGTATAATTTAGAGGAAGGGCTCTCACATTTATTTGAAGGGAGAGTGGAAAACCATTTTGGAAAAAACACCTCACTTCACCTTGCCGGGATTGAACCCGGATCTCCCCGTCTTTGGTACTCTAGTTTATTGCGAGAGTAGTGCCTAAGTTAGACCTTGCAGCCACCAAAGCAGATTTAAACAAATTAATTGCATACACAGTAAAAATAATTTTTATTAGTCAAGATTTCTTTAAATGGTTATTTATATATTTTATATACTTTTGCAAACTTTATTAAAACACCTGTTTCATTTTGAAGGTTTTATAAAGTGTCCTTAAAAAATTAGCCGCACTCCCAGCCATAAAAAAATTGTGGCCAGCTTTTTAGTCTTAAGTCTCACTTCACGCCAGATAACATATTGTGTCTACAGATTTAATTTGTCAAAAATAAACTCTTTCATTCTGGTTTAATAGGGATGCCCAGTTGATTCACGGGATATCCAAGAATCGGTTGGGAAGGAAAAAGCCTCGTAAGCGTAAACCCGTAGAGGCTGTCTCTGACAAAAGTGATTCAGCAAATGAATTCAGTGATAAAGATGCCAGGAGTTCCGATGGAGATAAGTCTCTTGCGAGTAATGTTAGCATAAAAAATGTCAAGTCCAAGGTAATGTATTGCTTTTTATTTTATATCTTAGTATCTTAGTTTGAATAACATTAGTTAGTATTTTCTAACAGGTTGACTAGTTTATGGTTGCACCATGACTGAGAGTACTTAAGGTCACTCCACATCTAAAGGCAGTGTTACCAACTGTACAATCTGGATACCACTTGTACAATTGTACAGTCCAATTTTGGGATATTACGCTAAAAATAACATCCCAGGGCCTTAGTATAAAAATAGGCTGATTGGTTAATGTCGATGCTTAGTGCTTTAAATATAAAATTTAAATTAGCCCCTATCATCTGAGATTTTATTAAAGGATCTCGTGTGGGACGAAATTAATTTTTATGCAAGGTGATTTATTTTTAGTATAAAATAATTGTATACCTATGCGCTAATATCAACACTTGTGTATTAAAAATCTGTTTTTTTAAATAATATAATCTTAAAAACAAAAGTAGTATATGAACAAGCAAAATACAATCCATTTTAGATCTGTTTGCTATCGTCTGAGACTAGAGTTGTCAACCCTGTCTGAAGGTCTATGGTTCATAGGTTCTCAAACTTTTTATACCAAAGGAGCTCTTACACCAGAAAAAATACATACTGAAGTCCTCATAAACTATTTTACGATAATATTATTAAAATGTAATAGCAGTTAAATTTTCATCATAATCATCATCACCATCATATAATTGTTTCAGCAGTTCCGGGTACAATGTTAGCGAGCCTCCTCCATTCCACACGGTTCATGAATGTTTGGTTTACCATTACTTCTCTCCAGTTCTTGTTTCTTATTGTTACATCACTGATGATTGGGTTGATCCACCGCACCTTGGGTCTTCCTCTTGGTCTATTTGTTTCCTCCTCTTCCAGCCACCTCTTTGCCACCAATTCGGTTTCCATTCTTTTTACTTGTCCAAACCACTTAAAAAAATTTCTAACATAGCCTCCTTTATGTTAAATTTTGCTCTGACGGCTTCGTTCCAAGTTCTCTCTTGTCTTGTTTTCTGGATCATTGATTGTTAAAAACTTCATTTCCGCTGCCTGCACACGCGAAAAAAGTATCAAAGTGTAAAACAAACCAAAAACATCACATGTTATGGCTGTGCCTTTGGCAAAACGTCGTTTATTCAGATTTGAAAAAAATTATCAATCCTGACTATTGATATTATTTTATAATGTCAAAAAAATAAAGATTATTCTTAAACTGCTTCAGTAGGGGCTGACCCACTTAGGTGGCCACATAGTCTAAGGCGCTACTCTCGCAGTAGACTAGACTGCCGATGAAGGGGAAATTGAGGTTTGAATCTCTGTCAGGTATATTGAGGGGTGTTTTTACAAAATGGCTTTTCACTTTTCTTCCACATGAATGTGGGTATGTTTCCCCTAAATATAAACTTTCTAATCCTTAAAACCATTAGTGTAATGGTACATAAGTGTATAACCTGAACAGATAGTAAGACGAGATGCTAAAAAAAAGTAAAGGCCAAGATAACTATGGAAGTTTGAAAAAGGCTGCTCTAGTTGACAGGCGGGAATTTGTTTTTTATTAAATATGTTTTTATATATTAGTTATTTCATGGCTTAGTTATATTGAGATTGGTATTAGGAGGGTAGTTTAGAAGTAATACATTTGCATTAACTTGGAGTAAAGATGAGAAAACTGCACTGAAATTCACGTTTTGAAAAGCAATCAAAACCTCGTCTTCCCCATCACAGGCAATCCACTCATTCATGAGCCTGACGTATTAGATTGTGTGACCACCTATGTGGGAATAAAAGTTATTCGGAGGTTTCAGGTCCTAGTAACCAAAAACAATGACCATTAAATGACTAAAATAACAGATAATTATATTTTTTGTGTGGTTTGGTGTTTTGTAGCAAAAAAAAAAACTCCTTGTAAATTAATTTCTATGTATTGTTATTTAGGCTACTTTGCTTCTGAACCATCTTTGAGCTTAGGCTTTGCTATCTATATATTTTATATAAATACTACCACCTTTTGTATATATTTTTAGATAGAATAAACTATTTTGTCAATTTTTCATTACCAACTGTCAAACATTTTACATCCCACCTAGAAAGCACTTGCGACTGCAGAATATGAATCGTATCGAAGCGACAATCAAGATGATGTTCTTAGCTTTTTGGATGATACTTTTAACACTGATGGTCCTCGCTCAATATCATCGAATGTCTCAACAAGATCACAAAATAGGTAAAATATTAACTACTTTTTAAGACTTATATTCTTATTGGAAGAAATACATTAATAAATATAAAATTAAACTGTGTAATCATGAATTTAAGATTTTATTACTAATTAAACATGTGTTTAAAACTTTTTTCTGTTTTTTAGTTCACACATCTCAATCTCATTACATGATCGAAAAAGAATAAAATACAGGAAACATAAATTGAAGGTACCTCGTGCCAAATTGTATGATATTCAAGAAAAAACGGATCCCAGGTTTTTGTCTCGCAGTAGGTTGGTAGTAATCCTATACTTGGGCTTGCGTTTAACACAGAGTGACATATTCCTTGGAGATATACTAAGGTGCGTATAATATACTATTATAATAGTTAAGCTTGTAGTTGAGTATTTTCCTTTGAAATAATGGTAAAAATAAATTGAAGCTGAATCCTCTTAGTAAACTCTACTAAATAAATGATTGTATTATTGTACTTGAGTTTCTTTCTTCTCCAAAATTGAAATAGGCGGTATACTTAACTTTCGAGTTCCAAATGCTATAAAGTAAGTGTTTTTTTATTTAAAGCTTATTAGGTAATCCTTAATTTTTTCTCATATTTCAGATGGATAACAGAAGGTGTATTGTCCTACCACAATGTGTCTCATTTTTTTCCAAATTTGTATCACATCAAAGGCATGGATGGTCTAATATTTGGTCCGATTGTTAAAGAACCAACTCATTTCAGTCTGCGGGTAATTGGAGCCAAGATGGCCGAACTTATTGCGGTCACGACTGTCCCACCACATGATATTTTGGCATTGGTCCGGAGATATATTCTAGAATTGCAGCTCCCAGGTATTTTAGAATGTTAACTCTGTTTTGTTTTTAATTGGAAAGGCCATTTGTGTTTATTCCTTTTATTTGTTGTTGGGAAAGGCATCCCTCGTACTAGGACTTTATTAAGCTCCTATGAAATAATATCGAGAGGGTTTTATATGAGTATCTAAGATATATATTAGAATCAAAATTTTGAATTTTAAATACTAGACATATTTAATAAGATTTGAAATTTACATGGTGATGGATTGTCCAAATAAGAAGAGATGAGAATAATGGAGATGAAATGTTTATGGAAAAGACCACAAGGAAGACCAAGAAAGATAGTGTAAGAGCAGATGACAGAAAGTGTGCAAGGGAGCAGAGAAGAATGGTAGACGTTTAGAATAAGATGGAGGCATTTTACATAACTGACTTGGCCACAGGCTGGAAACAGTTGATGATTTGTCACTATTTACATTTCCTCGACATTATTACTTTTATAATACCATGTTCTTTAAAGATTTAATAAAGTCCAAAAAAAATAACAAACTGTTATTTTAAACTTTAAATGAAAATATACTTTGAATTTTGACTTTACAAGACTAATTTAGTCTTAAAGTATTGTACATTAAGAGTTTTGTGTTAAAATACTTTTCTCTTTTACATAGATCAACTGTTGACATATGTGAAACGACTGTTTTCTGTGAGTGTACCTGTGTTGAAGTTTAATACCACCTGCATACCAAACTATGAAGCTCGAGCTATGGCCTTTATAATAGTTGTTCTGAAATTGCTGTTGGGACTGGATGGGGTAACAGAACACAGAATCTCCGTTACTGCTGGGAAGATTAACATGTGTGTTCTCATACTCTGGTTGTCTTTTTTTATTTTTAGGGTTGTGTGTGTGGGAAGTGCGCTGTTTCAATAACAAGCAAAGTTGAATCAAGTAATATGAAATATTTCCCAATCTGAATTGATGACCAACTATTTAAAACAAAATGTTTAATGTTAGGAAAAAATATTATATACTTATGGTAAAAAAAATGTAATTTACAAAATTATATATCGCAAACATGATTTAACATATTTCATCCTGCGCTGATAGACTAAGTTATCATCACAACATGTAGTAATTTAGTTATTTTAGATTTTTGGCATGTGAACATTAATTTTTGATTTAAGTAACAACACAAAATGACAAAAAATTTAACAGAACTGTGTATTTTATCTTTAAATATTTTTATTGGCTGGAAGGGGACGCGAGAAAAGGCCATTGTTTTTGCATTTCTTATAGCAAAACATTTTTCTGGCCAAAATAAATCAAACTCTGCTCCAGTACAAACAAAATCTAGTTTAATTTTATTCACGTGGTGATATCAACATTTGTTGAATATCTGTCACGAGCATAGCGTCATTAGATGACAAACTTTTTAAGTGAAGAGAAAAAGCTGTCATTAAATTCCAGAACATCCTTGACAAATATTTAAGCACTGTTGATATCACCATGTGAAGAAAATTAAACTAAGTTTCTACTGGATCAATATTTTTTTTTATTTTCACAAAAAAAAAAAAGTTTTGCTGTAAAAACTGCAAAAACAATGGCCTTTTCATTTGTCCCCTTCTACTCCACCTTCATTGTTTTAGTTACTTCAATGTTTCAAACGATTTGGATCCAACTTTTCAAGATGTGTTTATTTCCAGGCTACTAGGCACAGAAGAGCCACTCTTGTTTGTATGGGATGATTGGGTGAAATATATCGAGTGTCGCAAGGCCTTTGTCTCTCTGTACCATTTCCCAACCAAACACAGCCTCTATCGGGACAGCTATCTTGGCCCAGAACTATATATTGACCAGCAGGAAAAAATTGAACAAAAGGATGACCATAAAAATGAGAAGATAATCATTGCAAATAGTAAGTGTTTGTTTTGAGATAAGTATTACCATTGAATAAGTATTTGAGAATCAAGGATTTAAAAAAATGATTCATATTAAAAAAAATTTCTTCACATTTTGAATTTGGATCTTTTTTTTAGAGATATTATGATTCTTATTACAAGCTTGCCTAGCAATAAAACTACTTGTTATTGAAGTACTTTCTTTCCTTCTCCATTATGTTTTGGTTTTCTTCTCGTGATTGTTAAATCCAGTTGGATCGTCAAAATATATGTGAGCAAAAGATCAATAATTAACTACGTAATACTGTCGAGTTAAGACTGGTTTATTGTTTGCTTGTGGTAACACATAGTTCCCGGAACCAATACGGACCTGTCTCTTGAGAACTGATTGTTTATAAGGCAGTGATGAAAAATATACTAGTGGCCTGAAGCAGCGTTCCATGTACTAGACAACTGTGCTGGTTTAGAGTTTGAGAAAGATTGTCAGACCATTTCCTGTTGGCCATCTCCGCCAGTACGAAGGGTGGGGATGCGGTTGTCTTGGCCTCTGGCGTAGCTCGACTCAACCACAGGGAACAACAGAACAAATACATTGTTAGTGCAACTGAGTGATACACTACATAACATATTCACATCTTTTCCATTACATTTCCATATGTGCTTTGTTCCATATATACATGAAAGTAGATTTGCACCAAATTAAACGTTTGGGTTATACACCTATGTACTAATAATTAATGAATTACTACTCTAATTTGTTAGGGATTAAGAAGGTTTATTTTAAAGGAAGTGTACTCAAATTTGTGTGAAGGGAGAGTGGAAAAACATTCAGGAAAAACCGCCTTCACTAAACCTGACCAGGATCGAATCCCAATCTACCCGTCATCGGCAGTTTGGTCTATTGCGAAAGTGATGTCTTAGACCATGTGGCCACCGAAGCGGGTCATTTTAAATTGTTGGATAAAGGTTTTTCTACCCCTACGCCACTCCAACTATAGTAAAAGCTGCTTTATTACCCGAATTGGTATTCACAAGATCTATCATGTCACTCTTGCTGGATCACCAGTGTAGGGAAGATAAGAGTTTGAATCCCGGTCAGGTGTACTGTGGATGGTTTTCCCATAGTGGTTTCCCAATCTCCTTCCACACAAATATGGGTACACTTCCTCTAAAATTTTACCTTCCTCATTCCTACTCCATTAGCTTAATCATTGTATGTACATAAAAACTGAACGAGTAGTAGTAAAACATGGGTGGGGGGAGGTGGGGTGTATGCCGGAATAGCTGGAACTGAATGATCCACAAAGAACTAAAATTGACTTAGAGGTCCATTTCATTTGTCTATCAACTAGTAACACCCAGCATGGATTCTGAAAGTTCCAAACACCTACATGTTTAGGGTGGCACTATTATGTGACTATCAGTTTGTGTATATTTTTTTAAGAACTTATAATATAAGCTTTTAAATACATTATTGATGGAAAGGAAATAAAAAAATGTGGCATGGACAACAAGACAGGATATCAACTAACATATTAAAGTATTTTCTCAGTTAATGAGGTTGTTAGCTATACTAAAATACACATTTAGTAATACTCCAACATCTGGGAAATTACTCCTGCCAGCAGTCCTTTGTCCATGGAAGTGCCAGATATTGCAATCACGTTTAATCACACAAGCTTTATAATAAATATACCAGATATGATCTGCTTTGTAACTATACAGAAAAATGTTGGCTAGAGCTAGATTTTAAATTCAACTGCATGGTTTTAAAAGCCCTGTTTTTATTTCAGAAATGAACCCAAATATCGTCACAGCACTTGGGTGGCCTTTTCGCAAGCTATCTGCCCTCTACCCAAATGAAAGTGAGTCTGTCGAGTTCCTACCTACGCTCACTCCTTACACCTCATACTTGGAAACAATAAAGACCGAACGCTTTGCCGACACATGCCCGGAACTTCTCAAACGTGACTTCAGGACCACAAAGATGAAATACCTTCTTTGTCCGTCAAGGTATTAGGTTACAAACTTAAACAATAATTAAATTTGACCTGGCGGTCTAGGGGTAAGGTGTCAGACTTCTGTTCTGAGGGTCCGGGGTTCAATCCTTGGTCCCGGTACAGATTTATCTGATTGCCAAACCCTTCCTTCATCTCTGACAAGACGTGTATTAATCACAACTTGTGAATGTGTGGAGTGATAGGCCTCCACCGTGGTTCGGATCCCACGTTAAACTGTAGGTCCTCCATTTCATCTCACAATCACCCTACCATTACACATTAGTGTAAGTGCGTATAACCCGAACGGGTAGTAAGACACGGTGCTAGTAGTAATGATAATTAAATAAATCACAGGTTTCTCTTAGCATCATGTATTAGGGTAAAAGCACACAGNGGGGGGGGGGGGGGGGGGTACACACGTTGAGAACAACATCATATATAGCTTATGAGTCATAACAGACAGGCAGCGACTTGAGGCTGAGCAATGCAAGCCGGACCTGGGCGATCCACTTTAGAACAAAGTAGTTTGTTTTCGAATACGATTCGACGTAACAAGATGGACGTCAAGCTCCTGGACAGGCCACACACTTGAAACAAATTGTGATATTCCCCATAGTAGTCTCTGTCTTGACAAACTTCAGGTACCTACTCACTCCTTTCCCACAATTTCAATGTTTTCCATTTAAAATATGAATTTTCACTAAGAAACACCTTATGTGATAGTTTTGATGATGCCATTTGGCCAACTAGAAAAATGCTGCCCCGTTCCTCTTTGCAACGCTACATGTGTGTTGATTGCCCACTCTTTGTCACATATAGACACCTTGCTCCACTCATAATCACGTCACTTGCCTCACTGCTTGTGTGAAATTACTCTTTTTATTCTTTCGGGTTATACACATACATATTAATTAAACGTTTAGTAATAAATAAAATGATAGAATATTAGGAAAATGGTAGAGCACAAATAAAAGTAAAAACACTAACACATATTTACACACACTTCAATATTTCAATGCTATAATAACTTTAAAATATTTAAGTGTGTGTAAATATGTGTTAGTGTTTTTACTTTTATTTGTGCTCTACCATTTTCCTAATATTCTATCATTTTATTTATTATTATATTATTATATTTATTACTATAGCATCAAAATATTTAAGTGTGTGTAAATATGTGTTAGTGTTTTTACTTTTATTTGTGCTCTACCATTTTCCTAATATTCTATCATTTTATTTATTACTAAATGTTTTTGCTCAATGCACTTTTTTCATACATATTATATTAATTAAACGCTAATAGTTAACGATGAATAAGGTTGAATTAAGAGGAAGCTAGCTCACATTTTTGTGGCAGGTGATTAAAATACTAGCTTCACTACACTCGACCGAAATTGGAACCCCAATCTCCCCATTATCAGCAAGTTCAGTCTTTTGCGAGAGTGACACCTCAGACTATTACACCACCAAAGCAGGCTCACAGTTTATTGTTATTATTTTGTTTTTTTATAGTCATGATTTCAAATTTAAACTTTGACTCTCTTTGCATGTATGAAAATGTGTTTATATTTCTAATACATACGAGCACAAATTTCTCTGACATGTTGTTAGTAAATATTATTCTTGTGTGTCAACTTACGCATACTTTCGCCCTTTGCACTAATATGTTTTAGAGATTCCTATAACTTGAAACAGAATCATATACATTTTCAAATTCCCAACTATTAAATCAATTTATAGAATGTGTAGCCAAAAAATTAAAATAAATCTTGCTTGGCTTAGGCCCGTGCAGGAATGACATTTTGACTTCGGGAAATTTTTGGGTGGGAAATATAAATTTTCCACGAGGATGGCAAAAGATTTAAAAATTATTTTCCACATTAGGTCTATATTTATCTTTCAGATTTATAATTTTAGTTTAAACATAATCTTCCCATTCATTCCAATATAATTAAAACAATTTTATGGAAAAATTAAAAGCTTAAGGCAATTTGATCCAGACTAGGGTCAGGAAAAGAAACAAAAACTCTGATTATGTTGCAATTCAGAGGTTTGAACAGTAAATTTAAATTCTGTAATCTTGTAGGTTAGAACTTTTTAAAGAATAAAAAAAGTACACAAAATGTGCATATCAATTTATTTTTAAATTGTAAGTTTAAAAAAAACAACTATTATTTTGTCTAATAAGTGTTGGGTTTTGATTTAAGGTAAAATAAAATCCTAGATCTAATACAACCATTATAATTGTGAATTTTTAATCAAGCATTTATGGTACCATATGAATATAAATACATTCTAAACATAAATTTTAATATTGCCTGAAAAAGTCCTTCCAACATCTTCCTTTCACTTTCACACTTGCTGTTATCTCTTCCTCCCATCTCTCAATGTACCAAAATACTAAAAACCTTTCTCAACTGAGCGAGTGTGTCTGGTTACCTCTTACATTTTAGTTACTAGATCTCTCACATTTTAAAAGCATCATTGAACTTCAAAAATACTAGTCTACCCAACTATTATTATCTAAGATACAAAAGCAAATGGATGCCATTCCAAATAATAACATTAATGTAATCTATTATGTTTAGGACTATTAAAGGCAGTATTTAACAGTAATAATACTTC
This sequence comes from Timema genevievae, assembly GCA_902155825.1. NCBI lineage: Eukaryota > Metazoa > Arthropoda > Insecta > Phasmatodea > Timematidae > Timema > Timema genevievae. The sequence goes on along the minus strand of CABFWO010000921.1, from coordinate 32,794 downwards.
GATTCTCAGCATATCTGATATTCATATTCTTCAAGTCACCGTTCATGTACAGACATTGTGTTAGCTTCTCTTACTTTTTATGCAAAGGCTCACACTTCCACTTCTGGCCAATACACTGGTGCCAACCTTGTGAAACTACATATTCTGCCATACACCACATAATCTATTTGTCTTGATGCAAAATAAGTGTGGAGGAGGTGTATTTCATGTATTATTTGATATTTAAAAGCCACTTTTATAATCATTTTTCACCAAACATACATTTTCCTTCCTTAAATCTATTCACGGATAAATATTACCATCAAGTAGCCTAGTGTGATTGTTATTTAATACCAGTATGGTAGTCGTTTAATAAAACTGACCAGAATTTTGGATACCCCTCTTATTAAAGGAAGATAAGGTTAATTTAAGATTAATAAATTAATGATCTGGTTAATGAACATTAAATACAAACATCACATTGATATACAGTCATTAATTGTAACCTTTTAATATAAATCTTTCCCGAAAAATTCCGGGAAATAATTTTTCCCACCTGAGTTTCTGGAACATCCAATTTCCTGAATTTTTTCCTGAAGTTTGGGATCCCAAACTGACCTAATTTGGATGCATAGTTAAATCATAAATGGGATAATCTGTGCGCAACTACTTGTCACCATTGCAATACATTTATTTACTATGTTTTAATTTTTGTTTTTTATAGGTATGTGGATATTGCACTTTCTAAAGGAATAAACATTGTGGTTTTGAAACGAAGTGCTCAGCCTCGTTTTAAACACACAGAACTGAAAATGCAGATGACCACATTTGACAACAGTATAAAAAGAGTTGTTATTCTAGATAAACCTAGGCACGAAGATCTAGTTTCAGATGTGAGGCTGCGACAGGACTTCCTTGGTACAGCAAATAATTTGCAGGGAAACAGGAAAGATAGAACTATTGATGAGTTTAGATCAGGTAGAAAGCAAAAAAACAAATTTGCTAATGCCGTGACTGCAAATAAAGATCTACTAACTACTGTTAGGAAACATGAAGATAAAATACAAAAGTGTAACCTAAACACGAAAAGAAAAAATAATCAGGAAAGCCTCGACTCTAAATTAAATGGTTTAACAAATCAGATAGAAAAAAGTTCTCATAAGAGGAGAAAAAAGGAAAAAAGTTGTGTTTTCAAAGGAAAGTGTAAGATAAAAAGCCTGTGTGATAACTTGACAGATGTTGATAGAGAGCTTAATACCAACTTTAGTGGTTTGGGTGCGAGTAACGGCATATCGGACAGTGTGAACCACTTGTTGGCTGGAAATGATGTTGGCAGATGCCACACTGATGCTGAAAATAAAACCAAGTACAAGTTGTACCTACCATCTTCCAAATACTGGATGCTTCAAGCGTTCAAGAGTTTCTACTCCTCAAAGAATTTTGACGAAGAAGTGTTGTGTTTATTACCCTCTTCGTTCTGTTGGCTTTTGACTGAATGTGCTAGTTTAACAAAAATGACAAGACAAAGCATATATCAAGAGGTTTTATTGGTTGAAACGCTACATGCATATATTTTGAGTCCAAATACTCCTCAAGAACCAAATGTGTTAATTAAACATGCCATTAGGACTACCAATAGTCAATGGTGACAGGGGAAAAAAAGGACCTAAACAATATTTTGTTCAAATAAAGAATGAATTACAATCTACATTTGATACTGTTGCCATCATCTGGTTGCCTATTAAAATTGGCCATATCCTCGGCCTTGGTTTTATTCTGTCAGAACTCTTCCATATAGTATTCCTGCGGTAGCAGCATTAAGTGTCAACTGTATTCCTCTAATTGTGAACACATTGTTGATTGCGTTATTAACACTCCCGTTTGGTCTGAATATTTATTTTGGTTAGTATAAATTCAAATTTTTGTTTTAAAAAAAAACCAAGCTATTATTATTATTTCTTAGTTTATTATTTTCCTTACTGTATACAGTTAAGTGGCTAGTCTTAAACAACTTTGAATACAATTGATTGGAAACTATACATATTACTACTGTTATACAAACTCTTAAACTAATAATTAAATGAAATTTGTAAGGTACAGCAGGAAAAGGGCTAAAGTCACATTACACACACTTTTGAGGACACCAACTTTTATATCTAAAACCCCATAAGGACTCCAGCCAATACTATTTTTAAATAATTTAAATATGAAAGATACCTCTCTTAACGGAAATTTAAAGTGCCTAAGAAAAGTATCTTGAATGTCTAACAGATGGCAGCACTAACTCAATTTGAATTGAAATTGGACTCTACCCCTCTTTCCCCTGTACCCTTAATTTGTAAAACACTTATAACCAGTTGGAGAGTTTATAAATAGTGGTTCATTGACCACGCTATTATTTTTTTATAGATTGTATTGTATTATTTTCATATGACTTAGATTATCTTCCTTTGGTTGTTGTGATTTTTTTAAAATAACTATTTCATACTTTTTTTTTTGTATCACTAAAAGGAGAAATAAAATTTTCAGTGAGGACAGTGACAAATTCTCCTAAACTACCAAATAGTTAGTATTCTAACAATTTAGCCTGTTTCTTACTTAATCTTTTCCTGTGTTTGTCCTTTATGTTATACCCTTTACCTGTTCTTATCTATGTGTCCTATCATTCTTTACAACTTTCCATTTTCTCCCTTTTGTGTTTTTTTAGTTTTCTCTTTTAGGAAGTTACGTTTCACACTCCTCCCTGATGAGTTCTGATAGAATGAAACCTAGGTCAGGGGAATGGGCGGTAACGATCGATTTTCTTTAAGAGGCAACCATTATCTCTTTGTCCAATGGCAGCAATGTAAAGTGTGAACTGTGTTGTTTTTTTCATTGTAAACGCCATATTGTGTTCGTCCCTTTTATATGTTTTTATCCACCTTTCCTATACCTTCTTCCAAATATAACATAATTACTTCATAAAGCGAAAAGAGGTTTTCCTTATAGAGATACATAATCTTAAGTATGTAACACAAAGAAAAATATTGTTTTTACTTTAAAGTTAATATAGTATTACAAGCATAACCCTTTTTATTTTATTAAGATATAATTAAATAGAGTATAGTTTTTTCCCCCAATTATGTCAATAAGTTTTGATTATTTTTTGTTTTAAGATAATAGTATATGTATATTTTGTTAACTTTAAATTAGCTTCAATGGTGATTTATGGTTTTTTCTCTACATTGTGATTTTTCATTCTCATTACCTATAGATGAATAAATTATTCTATTTTTTTATTTATTTTTATTCATCCTCATCCTATTCATATGAATTTGTTTGTTTCTTAAAGTTAAAATTTCTCCATACTAATATTCAAAACTTGCAGTACTTGGCGTTACCCAGACTAACCACACAATGAACCCCCGGGCAATGCTTTTCTTTGCTTCAAACAGACAGAATAAAATCTCTTTATTTTATTTTTTCCTGTCCAGTTTTTGATAAATTAAAAAAAATCTAATCAAAAATTAAAAATTCCAGTTTCGAGGTTTACATGTTTATTCACAGGGAGCTACTGATTTTAAAATTTCAGCTTTCTACGTGAGCCTGCAATTGAGCCATACTGGCAAACTACCGCCGTTCGTTGATGAAGACGGTGCAAACATCTGTGGGTATAGGGTGTCATATAGTCAGCACAAGGAACCCTCTGGCCGTTAATCTCAGTTTTCTAGACCAGAGCCACCACTTTTTCATTCAAGCGGCTTTTCATTTGTCCACACAAGGCTGAGGTGATCTCGTTCCAGACCCATTGCTTCACACAAAACCTGGAAGTGCTGGGGATTGAATCAAACCCGAGACCTCTAGATTTGTAGCCAGGAACTCCGACCACTAGATCGCATAGGTAGTCGCATGTTCACAAAACCAATAAAATTGTCATAGTATACATTTGTGAAAGTTTGAGCTTCATCTCTAAAGTAGTGTTTGTTGTATCACGTTCACCATGTGTGTTATTATATAAAAGATACTTGGTACATTGATATCCAAACTAAACCTCTGAAGAGGCCCCTCAAAAGGCTTTCCAGTTACACTATACCCGAGCTCTATGGCATATAATAGTGCAACCACTGATACCCGTCGGGACGGAACCTTTTCGCCAGACATGGACCGAGGTCCATGAGTGCCATTCCGGGTACTCGGGCACCCGAAAAAACCAGTACCAGCCCTTCCATGCCAGCATCCCTTGGGTAACTTGAGAGTAACCCCCTCTCTACTGGGACCGGACGGAGGGAGGAGTTGGCTCCTCATAGTGATCGCCCAATCACGAGGAAGTCAGGAGCTCAGCCTTCGAACATTCATCTCCTCAGACCTTCATTCCTTCCCCAGGACTTTCACTTATTTCCCAAACTTTGGCTGCCGCCCCTTCGGCACCATTCTCGAGACTGACTGCCCGGAGTTGCTCAGCGGGGACCTCAAGGAGGTGCCTTGACCAGCTATCCTCGCTACACGGGTACACACTGCCAACCACTTAGTGCATGATGAGGAGCCTCGCTCCCCACACACAGATGACCTTATCAGGGTTTTAGCTATGCTGGACACCACCGTCCATCACATTGCCCAAGGGCCGCTCCGAGGAGGCGCCCCAACAACACTTTTAGAGATCTCTCAGTACCGGAAGGTGGCATAGACAGTCTAGTGCTCGTTTATATTAAATGTACGCGGGCCCAGATCGCGTCCCGGCCACCATACGTCGGGCCGGTTCCTTATGACTGAGCACCATGACCCCCAGATACCTGGTACAGTCAAATTTTCATAGGAAGGGCCTTATTTAACATCTAGAAAAGTTAGATCTACTTTCACTCATATATATCACACCTGCACATTAAAGTTTAAAGTTTATTACAGTTTAAGATAACAATACAATATTTTACAATTTTAATATCAATGTTACATTGTAATTTATAAGTAAACAATCAAAATATCTTATATTTGTCGATTTTAGGCTAGGAACATAACTAAAAAGTGTAAGATTTTAATCGGTAAATGCGACACAAGTCACTGTTATGACACTAGAGGCAGAAGTGTTGCTGTTTCGTTATGCACAGCAAGTGAATGCTCAGTTGAGAAGTGACACTTCTAACACTCTGTTTAATTGTAGTGATAAGGTGACACATCTCAAAACATAATATATTTTTAGTGAACAAAACGACACGTTTAAAAAAGTGACACTTTTTCTGATTGGGGTAAGTTATTAAGTTACTCTTTTCAAGTCATATCTCAAGTTGTGACACTTTTTCTGGTATTGTCCTTAATTTAATTAGTCATATTTAGATTGGTGTCAATTTTCCTGAATATTGCATTGCTTCTATATAGTCTAATTTTGAATTATGTCACTTTTCTAGAGGTTTTTGATATTTTTTTCACTGGGGTTGGGTATGTCGAGTCATGTTATCTGCCTGCATGTGCAGCTCTCACTTTTTATAGATATTAACAATATAACAAAAAACTAAAATGTAGAATGTTGTCAGTTTTGGCCATAAATGTGTATTTTTTTTATAAAAGGCCTTTCTTATGAAAATTGGTCTTAATATAATTTAAAAACAAAATTATAAGCGTTGTAAATTTACAAGTTAAAACCTTTATTGTTGTCAATTGGTTTTAATTATTATGAGAAAAAATGTACCACGTTAGAATAGTTTGGCTGATCCAGTAACAGGTAGCGCCACACTTCGTTACGAAGTTCCAGCTGTGCCGTACCGCTGCTGACTTACAGAAACTGTGTCGTCTGCTATTTTCCCCGCTGCGCAGAATGCGCGGGACTTTGATGGGACGTGGTTGTATTGTGTCAAACTGGAATAATTCTTCTGTGTTTATTTGTAGGCAAAAGAGAATAGTTCTGATTTGCATTTTTGCAGGGTTTAGCTCACGTTATAAACATAACACGCTCGTATGAGTTTTTTTTTTAAAATTTCCAATATCGTGACGAAAGATCAAGTGTCACTGCGCAAAGCAAAATAACGTAAACATTGACGCATTGATAGTGTCGAAGTAACCTGTTGGTTTCGTTATTTTGCCTTTGCATATTTTAATGATAGTTTCAATTGTTTCATCGGAACATTTTAAGTACTCCATAACATTTAATGTGTTTATTTTACTTGGATCGTCGGTTAGTTAATCGTTGCCCACACTAGTGCAATATTGTTGGTGGTTTTTTTGGTGTGTTTGTTGTCTTAGTGGAGTTCATCAAACTTTAATATATATATTTTTTAAACAACGAAACAGATCTACACTAAGGTGAGTGTAAAAAGTTATGTTTATCTCTGTAACTTATTTTTATCGATGCATGGTGGCCTACATGAGATTTTAATTATACTTGACATTAATTATAATTAAGGCGTTAAAATATAATTTTGAAATACAATTTTAGTTTATATTGTTAATTCAAGGAAGCGGGAACAATGAATTAAAGCACCATTGCAACTAATAAATGTGCTGTTTTTACGTTTGCTATATTATGGGGAGAATATTGTCCATCTTCGCATAATCAAACTTTTAATGTATACACTTAATTGAAGCAAAAAATACGATCTCTTTGTAAGTTAGTTTCCAACAATCGTTAAAGTTTTTTTTTTGGATGTCACATAACCGCTTAAAATTAAAATAGGTGTTTTTAAACAATTAAAAGATATTATTCGTGACTTCTCAAGATCCACCTACCCAAATAATGAACAAAGACGTAAACCCGAATAAGATTGAAACTTGCGATAGGTAAGCTCAAAATTTTTTATTTAATTTGACTATTGAATTCCTTTTATTTTTAAACCCAAGTGAGTCTAAATTATGCACTGTAGGGTGTGGGCTGTGGGGCCTCGGCCGTAGTCTTAACGCAATGAGGCGCTGAACTAGAGATGTAAACCAACTCTCCTTGAGAAAGTCTGGTTCAAATCCCAGTCGAGTTCACGGGATGCGAAATTAGGTCGTATACAAGTGATTATAAGTTTTTCTTTAATAACTCTAATGTAGTTGTTAAATTTAGATAGTATGGACTCCTCTTTTTTTTTTTTTTCGTAGATGAAGAGGGGAAAACCGCTAAGGAAAATTCGACTTTAGTACACACGACCGGAATTTGAATCCTAACCAGAGAGCGTAACGTTGAGCCCGCGTGCCCACCGATGCTTGTTTTAATTGTTTATATATTGACAAAACGGACGCGAACAAAATCTCGTGAAAGAGAATCAACGAGCCTGGAGTGTATTTAGTATATTATTCTTGCAATGTCAATCCTATAAACACGAGATTGCCACAGTAGAATATACCCCAATTTTCTTACGAATGGGCATACATTATAGCTAGACAAAGTTACTATATATACGGTACTTTCACGTAATAATACGTCAAGTCGTGTAATCTGCAGCCGTCATTTTTTTTTGCGAGGTATTAATAGAGGTGACCTGCTTCAGTGGCCGAATGGTCTATGGCTTCACTCTCGTGTTAGATTGTCCTGATTACAGAGAGATCGGGGTTCGAATCCCAATCGGGTCTTCCGAGATGATTTTTTTTCATAAATGGTTTCGCACTCTCCTAACACGCTAATGCGGCTAGATTACCTCTAACATGCTTCCTTCTCCGTCCTTACCCCACTAGAGTAACTATTATATATATATATAAGGTACAAGGAAAAAAGAGGGGAAATTCCATATTCAACTCAATTTTAACTAGTGGTGCCATCTGTTGAACAGTCATGACATCTTTACAATACAGTCGAGCTTATGGTTAAAAAAGATTTCTTTCATATTTAAATTAATCAAAAATAAGTATTTGCTGGGGTCTATATGGGGTTTCAGATATAAAAGTCGCCCTGGAAAAGGTGTGTAATGTGATATCACCCCTTTTCCCCCTGTACCCTTCATATGCGTATAACCTGAACAGTTAGTAAGATGCGGTGATTAAAATTAAGTTAAAAAATATTATATAATACGCTAGTAAGAAATATTCCCTAATCAATGTTCGAATATATAAAAACAAAGGGTTTTATTCGGAAAAATACATTTTATGTTGCGTAACTATACACATTTAGTATAAAGTTAAAAAATATGTAATTTATTATAAAATATGCAAGATTTAAAAAGAGAGGAAAAACTTGCTAAGGATTAACCGCCGCAGCAAGTACTCTATTAACAAAACAATCTCTAATAATAATAGTCAAAATTACATTATGAGTACAATACATAAAGTTATAGATGAAATGGTTGAGGTTGTGATCATTATTGTGGAGTATTAAAAGTTATAACATATAACAAATTAAAACAAATGTATGAAAAGTTAAAATGACACTAATTAGTATCCATGTGATGTCATGCAAGAGAATAAATTAAATAAATTCATTGAATAAATTTTTAATTGATCAGAGCATAAATTGACAAAAACTGCAATTGATTTTTATGTAAAAGGTGATTTGATTGACATTGAAAACAAGCTGCTTGAAAATAGACAAATAAAAGTTACAATATACGGAATTTATATGTTTGAAAGTTGATTAATTAAGATTTTGTAGATATTGGAAATTAATTGAGTAGCCTATGAGATACAAAAATAAATCTTTTTTATCTGACGTTGGTAGTCCTTTCTCTTTATTAATGAATGGTTGACAATTTGTCAACTGTCAAAGTAGGGTGAGATACAAAATTAAATCTTTCTTATCTGGTGTTGTTAGTCTCTTCTAATTATTACAATCGGTAAAAAAAAAAAGCACTCGGAAAATTTTTATTTAAAAGATTTGATCAACGAGACCTCTAAAACAAAATATGATCCTATCAAAACAAGTGAAGGATGTTAAAAATTTATTTTGAAGGTTCACGCACTGCCGATGAAGGTCATAGTCACAACAAACATGAGGCAATTTTTACACCTCATCATACCAAGGTGAAAAATATTTGTTCGCACTTAGAGTTCATTATAATACTCTCGGCAAACTCAATTTAAGAAAGAAAGTTCCTTTTGTGAAGTTGATGGATTACCATGGACTGCTCTTTCTTTTTAAAACGTGTCACAGTCCAATTTTCATAGGAAGGGCTTGTGATAACTAGAAAATTGGACTTTACTATTGCCCAAATATCTTTATCATTAGCTTGGCGTTGAGGTTGGTTGACTCGTTAGATGGCCCATCTTAAATTAATTTGGAAGTAATGTTGTTATTATATATATATGTGTGTGTGTGTGTGTAAGTGTAAAAACTTTAAAGACACCTCTTATATAAAAATATACCGCCTTGATAGCTGTTAAACATACAGTCCAATATATGTATTTCTACTATTATTGGGTTTTCTGTCTTACGACAGGTCCATTCCTTTTGTTAGTGAACTTAGACCGGAAATGCGCCCTGTCCTCTCCCTCTTTCTTCAGCTCCCAGAATTTTCTTCAAGTCATCCAATATTTAATACAGCTTATAACATAAATATGTATTATTTATACATAATAAAATATTTGCTTTATAGACACGAAGTGTTTTATATAAGTAATACTTCGTGTCTCGCGGTAAAATAACTCATAATGTCCTTTGGAGCTATGATAATTTTCTCTTCCTCCCTAAGCAAACAGAGAAAGATTAAACATAATCAAAATAGAGCTATTAAACAAAATATTAAATTTATTATTCAATTTAATTATTTTGTTCAAAAGGATCGCCTCCAGCCCAGGGGCAAGCATTGCACCCATCAATGACGGAACGACCGAAATTGCGCGTCTGTCGATATTTGACTGAATAACTCTTAAAGTAGGTAACAAATTGTAATTGTTAAAATGTCAACATAAAGGAAATTTAATGGTGTACAACTTTCGTATCAAATTTTAAAAAAATTATTTCATTTTTTTAGCCAAATAATTACGTGGTTTTACGATGACTTTCACGTATCTCATTTTTATGTTTTAGAGCAAATTCCTTCTAAACTAAGAAAATTATCGAAACAAATGAAGGGTAATTTTAATGATAATTTAGTGCCGCAAAACTTTTGCGTCAAAGTATTTTTTTATAAACATAATATTTTTAGCGTCATCTCAATTTGTGTGCAGAAAAACATGTTTTTATTTAGTTTTATGCTGTTTGCTCTAAAATGAAGCGAAAACTAGTCAATTTCCAAAGGACATTTTGAGCTAGTTTTTTGATCACCTACCACTTCCTAAGTTTGGCTTTTTATTCCGGGAACACACTGTATGTATAACCTGTAACCGCACTTGTAGTGAACTCCGAATTATTCGTAGCCCCACCTGTTCTCGTAGACTACTAAATCAAATTTGTCTCAAACGAGAATCGAACAAAGTATTTCAAAAACTTTTTTTTTAATATTTGAAGCTTAAAACCGCGCCTGTCCATTTTTTAATGAATTAACTTTTGTTGTTGTTGGAAAACCACATATTTTTTTGTTTATTATTTTAAAAACGAACTGTTTATGTCCCTAAACAAATATTTTGGTACCCTATTACATTATTTTCATTGTAATATAAGCAGATGTGACATATTTATCGAAGTTTTACTACTAAAACTATAAAACTTCAATAAATTTGTCAACTTTTTTTTTATGTAACGGTGTAAGTATTGTGTACATTCCTCAAACAATGTTTTTTTTAGAGCTATGAACTGTCCATTTCATAAATCATTAATAAAAAATAAAACGCTCAAAACAATAAAAATATAATCGATGTAGAATTGTTGTACTACGGAAGACTAGTTCAAATTAGTTTGTAAGTTGTGTGCTGGGATATCAAAACGTACCGAATACTATACAATATTTTAAAAAGAGGTGTAATCTAATTTTTATTGCAGTGTTCAAAGGGTTATTTAAAATTAAATTAAAATTTAATTTCACTATAGTTATAGAAATTATTTATGTACCATACCTGTTAAATATTAATAATACACTAATATTACTTTTATTAGTATTTTTTGTTGTAAATATCTACATTCTAAAAACAGATATTTTTTAACTAAGTTTTTAGTATTATAATAATAATAATAATAATAATATTTAGCACCGCGTCTTACTACCCGTTCGGGTTATACGCTTAAGTACTATTTACACTAATGGATTAGGAATTGGGATGGTTGCATTTAGAGGAAGTGAACCCGCATTTGCGTAGGATGAGAGTGGAAAACCATTTAGGAAAAACCATCCCCAGTTCACCCGACCAAGATTCGAACCTCGATCTCCCCGTCCTCGGCGGTTGAGCTCAACACGACTAGCGCGTTAGCCACTACGCCACCGAGGCAGGTTTTTTTAGTATAGTTTTATAAATGTGGCAGTTTAATTTTTTTAATAATTTGGTCCTTATTGTAGACTACGTTTTAATCTTGTTTAGTTCCAATACATTAGGCAAAAACGCCTTAACTTCATCAAATTGTAAATTTAAATATTTTCATAAGCAACAAATAAAAGAGACATTTAAACGTAAATATTAATTAATTTTTAGTTTTTTTTAAACATTGATATGATCTGTTTTACCCACTACATTATTTTCATCTGGGCCGGTGTAAGCCTATATTATTATTTTCAGTAGGTTATTAACATTTAAAGATAGAGCTTTTCTTTCTTAAAAGTCACGCCATTCCACCGTTTCACTGCCGCAAACAAAACACCAGTATAAAAGGAATACTGTTTAAAGGACAGTATCTGACAGCTACATATGTTACTAAAACTACTTTCATAAATTAAGTTAATACGTCAAATAATGTTATATGCAGCTGTCACTTTCGACAGAAAATATCTCCTTTCAATAAAATAGAAGTATAGCTCCATTTTTCTCATGGTTGAGTGCAAAAATGTATTTGTTTGTATTTTTGAAAACACTCTTCATATCGTGTTCTTACTATAAGCAAGGAATCTTTTAAACGGAGCTAAATCGGGATTCTTTGAAGACGACTGGGATATATATGGGGCTCGAATCCCGGCTGGGTGAACCCATGTGTGTCTTCCCTAAATGGTTTCATACTCTCACTCCACGCAAATGAGGATACACTCCCGTTGAATTCTACCCGTCATCATCACTATCTCAATTGTGTAAACAATATGAAGATAGCCCAAGCAAGCACGCAAAACAAAAAAAGAGAGAAGATACACTCTTGGAACATTTCACGATACGCCACTGGCGGATTTAACGACCATAATGCTGCTTTTATTGTATATTTGTTTCAATTTCCCGGACAATATACACACATTAAGTCAAATTTAAATTATATCAGGTTTCTGGTAGAAAGGAATTTTGAGGAAAAAAACTTCTTTTTTGCTGTTGACATTGACAACGTTTTAATATATTATTAGTGTTATTTTATAGGCATTGATATTCACTATCAAAAGTGACAACTGAAGGCCACATTACTTTACATATGCACATATGGAAGTAGTTTTTAGTAGCTTTTGTAACTGTCTAATACCGTCCTTTGCGTATAACCCGAACGGGTAGTAAGACGCGGTGCTAATAATAATAATAATAATACCGTCCTTCCTAACAAAATTATCCCCTATTTTCATTTGGTCCCCGTCTTTTATAGTATGTCTGACCAAACAAACTATCGCATGAAGGGCTGGTAATGCCGTTGTTTATTTTCCATTTCCTGCTACGGTTTGTCAGCAAAATACAAATGTAAGCGCATGAGTTTTTTTTTTGTCAATACATTTTCATTAAAAAGTGAAACGTTGTTCCCTTCCCCTCACCACTTCCAAATCCCTCCTAACCAACCCCTCGAGAAAAATAAAAACAAATAAATGTGATACGATACAAGAATAAAACGGTGACAACGAGCTTTTCCTACCCTTTAGTTTTATCCTAAAGCTGGAAACGAAGAAGATGAAATGGAAATAGCCTCGCTTGTGGTCGAGAGCGTTTGAAGCGTCGAGTTACTTATCAGAATTCTGGTTGGGTCGGTATGAAAGTTAATGAGGTATAATAAGATTCATGGTTAATTTTAAATTCTGTCACAGTTGCTATCTCATGACAAGTAAAGGCACAGTCCTATTTTCATCTTCTTTTAAGTCAACCTCCGGAAAGGTTGGTTCGATTTAATTTCTATCCATTCCGAGCTGGGCATACACTCAGCCTGTTCGACTGGCTAGTACTGACCGCACTATCTGGTAGAAATACCATGTACTGGGGGCGTCCAGAAAATGTGGTAATTCCTCGTTGTCTACCTCACTGAATTTCTATGAGCGAGCGCGAAAATACCTACCAATTTTGGCGGGAAAAGTATTTCCACATACCTTCCAGAGTTCTTTTACATGCCACAATCGACATGGGGCCGACGGCTGGGTTTGAACCCACAAATTTCCGGTGGTGAGTGAGTACTTTACCCCAAGACCACCGAGGTCGAGCCTATTGTCATGAAACAGTTAAAACAGCTATAAATTATACTTTATGTAATCACACTTCATGTCGTGTGATCTACGGCTGTCACTTTTGATGGATGATAAATATTAATGCATATACGAAATAATGAAAAGAAAAAGAAAAATGTTACCAATATTGACCACAAAAAATTATGTTTATACTTTCTAAACGTTCCTATTTACCAAAATGTTTCTAAAATTTGAGCATCTGTTAAATCGTTGACCTACAATTTTTATATTTACCACACAATTATAAATTGGAAACGATATAAGTATGTCATATATCTATCATCGTTTGATTATGAAATGTTTGGTCGAGATTTACAAACTATGAACATAATTTCCTGTTTTTAAATATAATTTAAATACAACTACAACGCTTTTGTTTTAAGAAATTATTCATATTCTTGTTTGTTTGTTTTTAGCACCGCGTCTTACTACCCATTCGTGTTATACGCTTAAGTACTAATTACGCTAATGGATTAGGAATTAGGAAGGTTGAATTTAGAGGAAGTGAACCCGCATTTGCGTGGAGGGAGAGTGGAAAACCATTTAGGAAAAACCACCCCCAGTTCACCCGACCGAGATTCGAACCTTGATCTCCCCGTCCTCGGCGGTCGAGCTCAACACGACTAGCGCGTTAGCCATCTACGCCACCGAGGCGGGTATATATTCATATTCTAATGATGCCCGGTGTATTCACGGAGTTTAATACGAGTACAAATCGTTTGAGATAATCTATTTCTTAACTGGTACTTTGAAATGTGGTGCTGGGGAAGACTTGGTAAGATCAGGTGGACAGACAGGGTGACAAAAATGAAGTCCTAAGAAGAGTGGCTTATAAAAGAACCATGTTGGATGTGATTCTTCGGCACAAAGCAAACTGGATCGGACACATCCCTAGGAGGAACTGTCTTCTGCACGATGTCATGGAAGGAAAGGATGAGGAAAAGAGGAGCTTAGGAAGAAGGAGGATTCAAATATTATATTATTTTATCGCCTTTGATACAACTTAGCAAAGATAATAGCCACATAATTTTGAATTGAAGAATGAATTTGTGAAATTAACTTTAGTAAAACCCGCTTCGGTGGCCGCATGGTCTCGGGCTGGACTTCCGATGACGGGGAGATCGAGGTTCGAATCTCGGTCGGGTGTGCTGAGTTTTTTCCAAATGGTTTTCCACTCTTCCTCCATGCAAATTTGGGTACACTTTCTCTAAATATAACCTTTCTAATTCCTAAAACCATTAATGTAGTTAGTACATAAGTGGCTAGTAAGATGCGGTGCTAAAAAAAATTCTTCAGCAAAGGTCCAATACCTATAGTAGGATTCTGGTAGAAAGAGAACTAACTCAAAGAAAATACAAACAAATGGTTGACATTACTAGTCTATTATTTTACTATATCAATACTTAAAAATATTATTTCATTGGTATTGATAGTATATATACAAAGGGACAAATGCACATCACATGACTTGAAGTAGAAATATATTAAGATTGCTTTAGCAAATTTTGTAAATGTCAAAAAAGGATTCTTCCTATCGCTATTCCTCTTTATATCTAAAGAACTAATCGATTGAATTGAACCATCCTGCTTGCTTACCTCTTTATATATATATAATATATATATATAATATATATATATATATATATCTGTAAGTTCCACCTTCACTTTTCTTATACTTATTTTTTTACTATATAGTTCGAAAAAAAAACTTTGAATAATTTATTGTCGGAGCTTATTGAAATTCCTATGTAACATATTTGGTTGGCCCGTCCTCTTTAATATTATATAAGCGACTTTAAAAAGTTCATATGTGTTAACAGGAGAGTCACGTATTTTCTACGTACTACGTATCCGTACTGTCCGTAGTCCGTACGTAGAGCTTGACTCTACAATAATAGATCGCTCTGTCCACAAAGTTCTGATGCGTAAAGGGGCGCTCACACTTGCGTTATTAGTCCACGATTATTCGATTTTCGCTACTAATCAAGTAAGTGTGTTTTATTATTATTTATTTATTTGAGGTATTTAACGTGCACTTTCTGAACCTATTTATTATATCTGCACACGAGAAATTCTATGATCGAGGGTGAAAGGGCCTACTAATTTTGCCGGAAGAGGTATTTTCACATAAATTCGAGGGTTATTTTACATGCCACAATCGATATGAGACTGCCAGCTTTACTTTCCCTCCGAAGGAAGTTGTGCTACGGATTTTTATCGCTCAAGAAAAATCGGTCGATTCCGTCTGGGTTTGAACCCACGAACATAGGGTCTTGAGGCATACACTTGACCACCTAGGTTGACTCATATTTGTATTTATGTACGAATATTTGTCTTGCATAACGAATGATGTACATTGTTCCGTTTATAGTCGGTAAACTACCACACATCAAAGAGGACGAGAGCATGTTGGTGCAGACCTCCACATTTCGTTAGCGAAAATTGTTAAACTTAAAGTTAAAGTTTGACTGCGCCATTGCAGAACTAAATAAAAAAACAGATTCAATCATGGCATATTTTCGAATGCCTTTATTAAATATAAAAAGCAATCAATGAAACCAAAAGCGGGCGCAGACGAGCTCTTTGAACCAAACTGGTTTGCTTCCAAGTTCACGGAAAGACAGTATTTCGCACCAATTTACCATTGCACCACTACATTAAACACAGAAATAGAGTAAAGTTAGTAAACTCTTACACGATAATTTATAACATTTATTCAGCTTCAATCCCAGCGCTTCCAGATTTTCTATGAAGCAGAGGGTCTGGGACGGGGTTAACTCAGCCTCGTGAGCACAAATGAGAACCTACTCGAATAAAAAAAAATAATTAGCAGCTTTTCTCTAGAAAAATGAGATTAACGTCCGGAGGGCTCTTTGTGCTGACCACACGACACCTTATATAAGCAGAAGTTGGGATTATCTTCGTCAACAGATGGTGGCCGCTCGATTGATATGCGGGCTGACGCTTTAGTAGATTTATTTTAATCTTTACTAACGCTTTTAGAACAGGCAATAACTCTTGGCTTGGGAAACCAAGGTTCATTACCGGCCAACTGTACAGACATTTTTTTTATTCATGGAAATAAACATTTTCCTTCATAAAAAAAGAAAGAGAGAGAGAGAGTGACAGGCCCAGGAAGCCCGCACTGCCGCGTGTAAAAGCAGATTAAACTACTACTACTGTTATCTCTTCTAGATGTGCAACTAATTTAAACCAGGGATGGGTGCTAATTGTGCATCAGGTCGGAACCTATGCTCTTTATCATGCTTAATAGTTTAAAAAAAAAACACTCTAATAGAAGTGTAGGGTGGGGAAACTCCAAGCAGTCTGCAGACTGAAGAACATAGTTTTACGTATCCCCAATAGCATGGTTACACCCAATATCATTGCTGAGGGAAATGCAGGTATTAAGGAGAAAAGCTTTATCTTCGCGCTCTCTCTCGGGCAACCTGTTGCCGTTTCTCCTCGCTCTCAGTTATATCTGATGTTGGGTGGTGTGCTGGGGTAAGAAGGAGCCCTTGGCAACATGGACGAACCAGCGTTGTGAAAATTGTCTTATATTTGAGGGGAGATTGACCAAACAAAAACGAGAGAATAACAACGCTCTTTCCCAATAGTAACCATGCAGTTCCCTCAGCGTTGATACTCAGTGTATCTTACGTGAAATGTCAGGGATCTAATTAGATCTATGGGAAAGTGGTCGCCTGGACACATAAAATATATTATATGTGTGTATCTGTGTGTGAGTGTGTGTGTGTGTGTGTGTGTGTGAGAGAGAGAGAGAGTGTGTGTGTGTGTGTGTGTGTGTGTGTGTGTGTGCTGAACGGCTGAGGGACTTGAATTTACTATTTATTGAAGCAGCCCTATAATTCGACCCCAGTCAGGACTGCGACACTTGCCTTACCAGACCCTCACAGGATCGGTCCCACTACTGTCCAATATTGTGTGTTAGGTGGGGCTGGACTGTAGGGATGTGGTATCGAAAGAAAAGTATCGGAAGAAAAATATAGATACCGTGCGAGTATCGAAAGAAAAGTATCGGTAGGTATCGAAATTTTAATCTGGAAAAAGTTTTTTATCTAGTAATTATAATAATCTCTTACCCACTTCGGTGTCCGTGTGGTATAACGCACAAATCTCCTGTTGGACTAAGCTGCCACAGACAGAGAGATCGGGGTTCGATTCCGGTCGGGTGCACTGAGGGTGGTTTTCCCTAAATGGCTTCCCACTCTCCCACCGCGCAAGTACGGGTGCATTTAATCTAAATTAAGCCGTCCTAATCCCTAACCTAATAGTGTAATTAGTACATAGGCGTATAACCTGAACAGATAGTAATAGTGGAGGCGCTATCTTACATTGAGTATGCATTTCAAGTATGACAAAATTTGACTTCTGATTCATGTTCTGGGGACCCACTTAAGTATGAAAAGTGATGTCAATTCCAGGGGTGGTCGACAACCCGTGGGGGAGGGAGTGAGTAGCGCCCTTGGGTGGAATTTTGTTTCCATTATAACTTCCGACTCGTTCATCGTATCAAGATAAAGAAATTGTATTTGTTTCTATTACGTAGGGTGCTAGTGTTGGTAACTTAAGGTAACCTGTATTTTACTAATACCAACACTTAAACAATGAAGGGGCCTTAATCTATATAATAATAATGTGTTATCCAAATAAGTATTGTTTTATGCCTGAACAAATTAAAATTTAATACACAAAATACATTTCAGCTAAATTTTTTAAATTAAGAATTAAATGTTAAATAGTTGTTAGTCATTGGAAGAAAGTTATTTACCTCAAAATGCCAAATTAAGTGCAATTAGCTTCGTCGCCGGTTTCTTCTTCGTCAATAATTAGTTCGTTATGGTTGAAGTTCTTGCAGCCGTTAACATGACAGGGACAGTACGCACAGAACCAAGTTTCACTTAAACTACAAAAGCAAGAACTTTTCGAACATAAATTTCGACACTTGCATGGGAACAGCAGTTTTTTTCAACGGACTATTTCATTAGAACATGTCTTATGTTACCTTCAGAATCTGTAGCGTAGCCAAATCTCCACAAATCAAGTGGTTCAACAAATGCATTTAATGAACTCTCCCAAACATGAAGTTGATCTGATACTCGGAGTAAATGAAGTCGAAACCATCAGAAGTTCAGGGTATAGAACCAATATTATTTAAGACGTTGGGGCTAGCCAAAAACTAAATTTGTCTACTCGCATCACAAGTTTGTCCAGGCTTCTTGATATGCTGTAAATATAACAACTCAAGTACTTTTAGTTAATTTTCTACAAAGGTATTTAAGTTTAAGAGACTTAAGTATCGATATCTACTCTTTGTCTGGCAGATTTTAAGGCTCTCTTCTTTTTTTTTGTACCCAGTTTACTTGTTACGTCACACCCTTTCAGAACATGCATGTAACGCTAGCAGAACTTCACTAACTGCATCCCCATAATACTCTGAAGCAATATGGCACCCAAGACCTCTTCTACTTTAACTGACACCGGCAATTATCCAAAGGCCAATAAAACCAACATTTATGAATGATTCCAAAATCGAATTGCAAGTTTGAAAACGTCAGTGTCAGAACTGTGTAGAAAAATACCGCATGAATAGTTCTGTTAAACAGTTTCATAGGCATGAAAGAGCATTCTAGAATCAGCCTTCAAGTTATAATTTGCGAAATGTGTCACCCTGGAAACATGTTGTTCATAGTTTTTCTCAAAGAATTCGGTTCCGTTCAAAAACTCTCCACCAATAACAAGAGGACAGCCTAAGCACTCTGTAAAATGAGCTCAGTGGTTAGAGCATTGGCGTACTAAGCCAAAGGTCCCGGGTTCGATTCCCGTGTCCAGGTGTCATTTTTAAATTTTCAGAAGTGTTTGTTTGTGATTAGTTTGGACGTGCCGCGTGGTTTTCTGTATGGATTTGTTAATGTTGTTAAACTGAAAAAAACTTACATTAGGAATCAACGAAGTAAAAATAAGACGAACATTGAAATTCTAACAAATTTACTGAATTCCCCTTCCCCCCACGTCTGTACTCGAAATTTAACTGATCTACATCGTCCAATATAAAATCTTTCACCAAATCACTTCCTCCAAATCTCTTTCGACTCTGAAGATTTGGAAGTACACAAAATATACACTTCCGATATTTACGACACTTAGTACATAAAATTATTAATAAAGCAGCTGAAGCAACTAGAACTTCTTACTCTTCGTACATTTTCAATACTGTGTGCCTGCCCATGTGTGGACGTACCAAGGAATTCCAATAAAGCCGATCCGTGCCAATCGGCATAGTGTGTGAATGCACCTTTAACGCTTCGCTAACTTTTTGCCATTCCAGCACTGTCCGAATCATTAATCACCACAACCACAGCAAAGCAAAGAGACGCCACCGTTTTGCTTTTTTTTAAATTTATTTTATATACATTTTCACTCAAGCTTCTTACGACGTCTATGTTCTTGCTGTCAATCACGTTCCAAAAAAAGTTTACTCATCAAAGTTTTTTTTTTTCCCCTTCTTCTTCTTTTGCCAGTCGACCGCTTTTAGCGGCCGGCGACTTTATAGGTGCCGCTACCAGGGTAATATGAAATCTAAGAAGGTTGTACATACCTCCTTGACATAAAACTTGCAGCGAGCTAGCAAACACAAGGTCGACGCTATGACGGGAAGATTGGGTTTTTAGCCGCGATGAGATTGATGCGGTAGTTTTGTGTGAAAGCCGTGCTCGTCTTTCGGTTTGTCGTGTTACGTGTTCGTGCGCAAATTTTGTAAGCGTTGTTATTGGACCGTTCTGTAAGCGGTGACTTGTGTTTTCAAAAGAAGTGACGGCTCGCTAAACCAAACAACCAATTAGCGGACTCCGTAGATAAAAAAATAAACGTAGTTTTTTGTAAACTTACCATAGGCCAAACAGTGTCACAAGTTTGGCTCTTTATATAACACTGGCAGAAGTATATGGTGTTGCCCGTGGTTGTCGCGCATTTAATGATATATATATATAATTATTTAAATTGTTTATAGTATTTAACTATAACTTAATTTTGGGTATCACCCTTTTAGGTGGCCGCAAGCCTTCTTAAACTGTGGGTAGTGAATCCCCTTTGCCCATATGGGGTCGCGTAACTGGATGTGGAGGTCGCGAAAAGATTTTCTTAATTACTTCTGGCTTTCAAAATTATATTATTTGGAGGATATTTTTTGAAAAACTCAAATGATTGAAAAAAGTCGCTTCAAGAATAAATTTGTAACATATTTATGTTAAAAAATAAAATTGAAAGTTTTACTAAAAAACTTAACATGTGGAAGAAAAGGATGGAAATAAGTTATTTAGAAATGTTTACAGCTACAGATGATTTTATAGTTGAAAATAACCTTCCCAAAGATTTAATTGCATGAGTTATAAATGGATCATCTGAAGTGCCTGAAGACACAGTTTCAGAAATACTTCCCTTCAACTTTTGATTCTAATAAACTATGTTAGGTTCTTAAACCATGCTCAGTTGCAATAAAAAAATTCATCCATCTGCCTTTAAAAGTTCAAGAAGAATTTACCGCGTTATCAAGTGATACAGGCTTAAAACTTGAGTTTCCTAAAAAATTGTTAAATGGCTTGTTTGGCTTAGGATTAGTACAGAATTTCCAACAATTTCTGAAATTGCCTTTAACATATTTTTGCCATTTTATACTAGGTATCTATGCGAAGCAACTTTCTCAGCATTGACGATTATAAAATCAAAATATCGATCAACTCTGAAAAACGTTGAAGATTCTCTACGTCCTGCAGTATCAAATATTCAGCCAAGATTTAATTCTCTCTGTACAAATGAAACAGGGACGTTAGTGTGCAAATTTACTTTCGTCTTTAATAAATGGTAAAATAATATGTAATTATACCAAAGGATTGTTAAAAATTTTCTTTTTATTATTTATTATCAGTAAATGTTTGATTTTTATACCTATTTTATAAATATATACATTCGGGGTCGCGTAAAAATTTATCGGGTGAAAAGGGGTTGCTAGTGGAAAAAGTTTAAGAAGCCTTGGTCTAAAGCGCCACTCTCTCAACAGACTAGACTGCCGATGACGGGGATATCGAGGTCCGAATCTCGGACAGATGTAGTGAGGGTGGATTTCCTAAAATGGTTTTCCACTCTTCCTTCCACAAATGCGGGTACACTTCCTCTAAAATATAACCTTCCTAATACCTAAAATCATTAGCATAATTAGTACATGATCGTGTAACTCGAACGGGTAGCAAGACGCCGTACGAAAAAAAGGGGGGTTATTTGATTAATTTTACTAGAATATTTCTACCCGCATAGATGGGTACGCGGGTCAAGGCGTGGCCTTTAAATCAAACTCTGCCTTCTTAATCCTTACTTCCATACCTGAATCTTGGAAAAAGAGTAGGCCTAAATCCAAAAAAATGACAATCGGGTTGGAGGGGGTGGGAAAGTGAATGAAAGGGGAGTATAGGGACACACTTTTTTTATTCATACAATTATATTCAATAAATTTTTACTTATATTAGTGCAAATCTCATAAATAAATTACATTTATGATTATGAATAGGTTACTTTAATATAAGGATGTATTTACATTGGAAAACCTTGATAAAATGTTATATAAACTAAATAAGAATTAATAATAGTTGTATTAATATATATAATACTAATATTGGCAACCTCAATCAATCAAAATAATATTTTGCCTTGTTCCAAACTTCAAACATCATTTTTGTTTTTATGAAAAGTTTTAAAAAGATAGTACAGGAATTTTGATATCGATACAAAAAAAAAGAGAACGCAACTTTTATATATGTCCAAAAGAGTACATGTATCCTTTTAAGAGTACGGATGGTAACCCTATTCCTACTCCATTAATGTGTTATCCACTTTGGTGGCCGCATGGTCCAAGGCGTTACTCTCGCAGTAGACTAAACTGCCGATGATGGGGAGATCAAGGTTCGAATATCGGTCAGGTCTAGATTTTTTCCAAAATAATTTTCCACTCTCCCTCCACTCAAATGTGGATACACTTAATCTAAATATAAACTTCCAAATCACTTAAACAATTAGCTTGATTAGTACATAAACGTATAAAGCTAGTCGCCCACTAAGGCGCGCCGCGCGGAACCGCCGTGTGGAACATTCTGTGCGCTTTCCACCGGAGGTCCGCCCATGTAACGCGCCGCGTGGAACCGCCTTGTGTGAACATTCTGTGCGCTTTCCACCGGAGCTCCACCCATGTAACGCGCCGCGCGGAACCGCTGTGTGGAACATTCTGTGCGCTTTCCACCGGAGCTCCACCCATGTAACGCGCCGCGTGGAACCGCCTTGTGGAACATTCTGTGCGCTTTCCACCGGAGGTCCGCCCATGTAACGCGCCGCGCGGAACCGCCGTGTGTGAACATTCTGTGCGCTTTCCACCGGAGCTCCACCCATGTAACGCGCCGCGCGGAACCGCTGTGTGGAACATTCTGTGCGCTTTCCAACGGAGGTCCGTCCATGTAACGCGCCGCGCGGAACCGCTGTGTGGAACATTCACCGAACTATCGTGGTACTTGGGATGAGATAGGTTATATAGGTTGGAATATTCTTTAAACTGATAATACCACCTCTTTGTCATTCATTCTGAGAATCTAATAAACTCTGATATATATTTTACAACAAATTGTGTAGAATACTTTAAACTCAGCTTAAATGGCGGAATTCATTTGCACATAACAGTATTTTGTTTGAGAAGTGATGATTATTTTTTGTTAAGGTAAGTTTTTTGAAGTTAATAGATTTAATTTGGTCAAAATGTCATACTAAATATTTACCTTATGTTTATCACTCTGCTCCTCTATTTTTAATTAATTAAATCTAATAGGAAAAACACAATGAAAACATACTTTTCGACTTCGCTTGTTACTATATAAAATGCTACCTCAATCTAATGTGCATTTTACTTATCAAAATCAACAGTAAGAATAACCCGCTTCGGTGGTCGCGTGGTCTAACGCGCTAATCTCTTGTTGAACTATATTGCCGAAAAGGGGGTGATCGGGGTTTGATTCCGGTCGGGTACACTGAGGGTGGTTTTTCCTAAATGGCCCTTCTTACACGCAAAAGGCGGGGGCATTTCCTCTAAATTAAGCCTCCCTAATCCATTATTGTAATTAGTACATAGGCGTAGGCCCTATAACCCGAACGGGTAGTAATACGCGGTGCTAAAATAATAATAATAGTAGTACTATTGTGTTTATGCGGATAAACCGGGCAGGTAATATGACGTGGAGCGCTATGTTGCGCTTAAAATAATCTAACCGAAAAAATGATTTGGACTTGGTTGTAAGGTCATAATTCGGATAACCTTATCATAAGGCTGAACCAGCATATCTTAGATAAAGAAACAAATGATTGAACCAAAATGTACTGTAAGATTGCTTATTTTCAAAATTAGTTTCTTGAAGAGGTGTGTGTGGTATGGTATCTAGGGGGAGTGAAGGGAGAAAAAGGAAGGAGGGAACACTCACTGTGATTCGGGAAGACAACGTTGCTAACCTTTTTACGACTCCGGTTCAATATAAATTCTTATGGAAGAATTTTGTCGCGAGCCATCAACATTAACCTTTTACGGCAAATAATATTGAGGGAAAATGTCAGAGGATCACAGTGTTTAGTGGCCAACTTTTTCAAATAACGTGGTTGGGTAGAATGAAGTATGGTCGTTTTGCTTCAGCGGAACTATTTAAGAACATTTACAGTACACACGCTCGGGATTCGAACCCTTAGCCTCCTTCGTTCCCGGAAAACCAGGCAATACGAATGTTCTCACTCTTTATTATGTTTTGGTTTGAGTGAATATTTTTATTATACTTTGGTTTGTGTGAATCTTTTTATTATGATTTGGTTTGATAGAATCTCTTGATTGTGTTTTGGTTTGAGTAAATCTCTTTGTCTTGTCTTGTTTTGTTTTGAGTGATCTAACCTATGTTCTGGTTTAAGTTAATCTCTTGATTGTGTTTTGATTTTAGTGAATCTTTTTCTTATGTTTTGGTTTGAATGAATCTCTTGATTATGTTTTGGTTTGAGTGAATCACTTTGCTATGTTTTGATTTGGTTTGAGTGAATCTCTTACCTATGTTTTGGTTTGGGGGAATCTCTTTATTATGTTTTGGTTTGAGTGCATCTCTTTATTATGCTTTGGTCTGGATAAATCTCTTGATTGTGTTTTTTTAGTGAATATCTCTATTATGTTTTGGTTTAAGTGAATCATTTAATTATGTTTTCGTTTGAGTGAAGGTGAATCTCTTTACTAGGTTTTGGTTTCAGTGAAGGTGAATCTTTTTATTAGGTTTTAGTTTGAGTGAAGGTGAATCTCTTAATTGGGTTTTGGTTTGAGTGAAGGTGAATCTCTTTATTAGGTTTTGGTTTGTGAATTATTGTTACTGTTTGTTTGGATTTACTTAAAGGAAAATACATTAAGTTTTTTTAAGTGGAGTGAAAAGTTGGATCTAGAAGTTTAAAAATTTGAGATACGGTTTATGTATTTGACAAGTTTTTCTTAAATATCACGCGTCACCATCGTAAGACAAGCTCTTATGAGCCCGTCTCACCCTACGGTTACCAAACATCTAACTTAGGTAGGTAATACAGTTCGAACCAGACCAGATCGTTAATTTTCTGTATTAAAAAAAATACAGTGGTATTGAGACGAGGGAAACTGTTTTAATATATTTAAAACTAACTACAACAAAATTAAAAAATAATTATCTTGAAATGAGAACACTATTAAACCGTTTCATATTTTTCTGTTGATGAACGAAGAATGCAGCAAACCCGCACTTGGCTACTTTTTCTGGTAAGAACGTAATCTTGTATCTAATCTCCCGTTTAACAAGTTGTGTGATGAGCTCTTAAAAACTCAATCTATAGTGGAAAGAGTCCAAATTTAATTGATGTATCTGTCTGTCTTCAGACTTTATTAACTATATATATATATATACATATACACACATATACACATTCAGGGAGACTTTATTTAGCCTTCCTATAACAAACACAATAATTTTTAGATAAGCTCACAACATAATATTTTTAAGATATTTGAGAACTAGCAGCGAGCTTTCCTCTTTTTTCTTGAAATATGAAGTTTCGTAGCTTCCTTTTCCTTATTTCTTATTGACATGACAAAGGTGGTTGAATGGGGAAGAGCGAAAGGGATCATAAGCTTAACCATAATAGAGAAATAGTTCCAAAAAAAAAGGCACATACCATTGTATTTTTAAGCCGTGTGTCCTAACAGCAGTTGATACTTTCTCGCTGACCGAGGTGGCAGCCTTAAGAGGAAATCCACGTTGCATGTCGAGAGATTTATCTTTCATTGCCTTTTTTTCTGAATATTATTTCACATCCGCTTACCTTAATATATTTTCATCGGGGTTTCTAAATGCCGATCCGCTTCCCTAGATTCTGTATTGATTTTGCGGAATGACCCGGGTAGGAGATTATTACATTATTACTATACCCCATCTACGATAGAAGTGTAAGTAAAGTGGCAGCTAGTAAAATCTACCAGATCTATTTTCATGTATCCATTCACCAAACCATAAGAGCTGCAAGAACAAATGTTGATTTGTTGTCACTTAAGTCAGTCAAAATTTCAAAAACAAACCATTTGTTTTTAATTATGTTCTTCTTTTAACCGTTTTTACATCTCCTGACAGCTGTCGGCTACCAACACTCCTGTGGCGGAAGGACTCAGTTTAGGTACAATAGCCCCATGGCTTCTTTGGTGCTGACTGACAGTTCACAGCTGACTTCTGACAGTCAACATTTAGGTTTATACCTAAATTTTGAATGTCAGAAGTGACAGCTGATAAACACGTGTTTTTTGCAGATCATATGGTACGGCGTAGGGATACATAATTTGGTCTGGTAGCTTTTCAAAGCCGTCAGCTGTCGGCTGTGAGCTGCCAGTCAGCACCAAAAAAGCCATGAGGCTACTGTAGTGAACCAACAAAGGTTTTTTTAAGTCACTTTCTTTTCGTCTCCTGGTTGATATATGTTTAGTGTTTATGATGTTGATACCCGCATAAGTGGTTGAATGGTCTAAGGCGTCATTCTCTCGATAAACTGCCTCGATGGTGACGTGGAGATCGGGTTTAGAATCCCAGCCTGGTTGTACCGAGTTTAAAAAAAAATCTATATCGCCACGCAAATGCGGATATATTTCCTCTAAATTTAACCTTACTCATCCCAACCAAAGTAGTGTAAATAAACAGATAGCTTGGACGGGTAGTAAGACGCAGAGCAGATGAAAAAATAAAATAAAATAAAACTTTTTTTATGGTACTATTGCTTTTGTGTTGGGAGCGTATTTAAACCTCAAAATACAAATCTAGCTGTTTGATGACGCGCGTATGTGAACAGGGAGTAGCTGTCATCGTCGGATGGACGAGACTGGTCGTGTGAAGAAGACCCACATTCTATCTGACAGGAAACTAAATAATCTACTTCCGGCGCGGCGTGCGCTGTGGTCTCTGCAGCTTGTGGCTTCAAATCCAATCTCCGAGGGGAGGAGCGCTCGGTGATATTCGAGCCTAGGGAGCTCTATTACACCTTCCTGAACTCATGTGTCGGTGGGGGGGGG
>CABFWO010000920.1:205125-227811 GCA_902155825.1 Timema genevievae | reverse complement strand
CTGGGTCAGTGACGAGCGCCTTATACGTCAGAATCACAAATACTTCCTCAAGGACGAAATGGGCTATACCCTGGCTCTTACTACTTGTATAGTAATAGTTTCCCATTAGTAGGGTAACAGAATTAAGATATTATTGATTGCTCAGGCAGTACCAATTAGGAAGAGTCCTGCCATAGTATCAGTAGCATATAGTTTCCTGGTAGTTCGCCTTGTACTGGTTGTAAAATAGTAGTTTTGCTTCTAGGAAGTTATAACGTTATAATGTATAACTTTCTATGGAGTTAACTCACGTTTAATAGCTCATGCTAATTACCTCCCTCGTAGCTCCTTAAATTAGGGCTGAATTTGTGTGGCTTAGTTCTTTATAATGTTTATTAAGTGCAGTAGCTGAAAGTTTCAGTCAGCAGGCAGGAGTAAAATCATGTATAGTACAATTTGTAATTATATTTAATTATCACCACTAATTAATATTACCGTGGAGTTACTGCCTTTCACTCCATTTAATAAATTAGTATTTGTCCTGCTTTGACGAGTTACAATCTTTCTAATTTACACCTATGACCTATATGTGAGGGTTATAGGGTGTACCTAGGTACTTCACACCTGATGCTCCTTTGTCGAGCTATTTATATGATTATATCCATTCATATTTTAATGTTTGAACAATGGATGGTTTGATTAGTTTCTAACTGTAATACTATGTACTTTCTATTGCCTTGTTTGAATATTAATAAACTGATTGGTTAAACTTGTAAAATATTCTCATTCTTTGTTCCTTGTAATCCACATTTGTAAGTACTACAGATGTTGGAAATAGTTACCCATTCTCCCACCACACTAATGCAGGTACAAATTCTCTACATCCATCCTTTCAAATTCTTACATAATTAGTGTAATTCGGGCGGGTAGTAGGAGAGAGCGCACATAAAACAATATAGTCCTACATACGGTAGTTTGTGATTAACTTTTAATCCCTCTTGGCTCACCCTCCTTCCTACCACGTAGGATATTAACTATTCTACACCACCGGGATTTGAACAAAATTATCTCAAAAGAGGGTTAAACACCTTCTCATGCACAACACATCCACAATCATCATCATGACAGGCTGATAGGGTTGTTACGGATGCGTTTAGCGTAAGAACATATGTGATGCGGATATTACACTACCCGCGGACATACTTGATTATATCAGTCAACACCCGGGTTCGAACCATAGGCCTATAAAATCTTAAGTCAACTTTCCTAACCACCCGGTAGTAGAAACAGTCTAGAAATGCATGTAAAAAAAATTAAAAAGAAACTGCTGGTAAGTTTAGATCCACGTTAACGTATTCGACTGTCGCAAGTGGTCAGGAATTGACCCCCGATCAAATGCGTTATTTTTCACAATAAGGTTGTATTTTCTTTTTTAAAGCTAATAATAGTAGTTTTTTTAATTTACTCGTATCGATCTGTTTTCTTAGATGAGTTATTTCAATGTATTAAGAAGTATCAAATGAAAATAAAAAAGTTTGGAAAATTGAGGACGATTTTTTTATTGAGTATTTATAAAACGTTCCAGAATTAGGGACACCAAATTTTCGCGAACAGTGTTTTCATGAAATGTTTGAAAATCCATTTCAAAAGCGCTAAAACTTGTTTCAAGTTCAAATAAATCATTATTACGTATTTTTAAGTTCACGAAATAAAACGATAAATGTATTTATGCGCGAAATCAAAGTTTTATCACGAAATAGTTTATTATTCGTATTTTAAAACGAAATTCATGTTTTCTAGTCAAAATTCCGTTTGTTCGTTAACACGCAAATAACATTAGCGGCCATGTTGAGTGCCGTAACATTAATGCAGTAGCGGTCAAGGTCAAATCTATGCAGCCTTTACCATCATTGTCATCAAATATCAAAGAATAGTCGATATATAAACAGTGGACTCGCAAAGATCGATCGTAATTTTATTATCTTCTATGTAGACTTGAAAAATATACCTAAAAACTCATGCGTCTATTGGATTCCGTTTTAAATCTAATGATAAAATATTTGTTTTATATATATATTTTGATAGTTTAAAAGTATTCATGAACTATTGTATTCATTGGATTATTAAATTAGACGTTATTTTTATTCCCTTTCAGACAAAAAAATCGATAAATCAAATTAATATTTCTGTGTTTTTTGGATGTTTGTGATCTTTGCTAGCCCTGGAGTTTCTCGTTTCCTTTGTAATTTCATTGTATCTATGTTTGTTATTGTGAGTTAGACTATTTTATCATTCATTTATGGTTTGATTTTTTATTATATTCGTAAAAAATATAATGGATATAAAAAGTGTTTTTCGTGATTTTTCCAGGTGTTATTAAACAATTTTTACGACGAAATTTTTGTTTATTTGAGAATTTTTATGACGAAATTTCAAATATTTATTTACCATAATATAGGGTTTCCATAAGTCCTTGGGTACACAAGGACAGAGGTTGTAATTTTTTCAAGCCCTATTCTCATCCCCTCTACACGAAGGGTCGCGGGATTACACCCGATCTCGGTGAAATATCTGTGCGGAAACTATCCATTTACCACCAAGCAAGTCGGGGATAGCCCCCCCTTGTAAATCAGAGTCGTCTTCACGCCGGAATGGCTGAGGGTTAGGGGTAGGCGGAGGGAGGGGAGGGGGGCGGCGAGTAAAGAGACACCTCTCCCCCTGCTCAATCCCTATTTCTCTTTCCTGGCTGAAGGGTTCGTTCTGGTTCATTTAAATTTGGATTAGTGGTAGAGAGCGTCAAGGTATTGAGATTTCAAACGTTGACCTATCATCTAAGGGAGAAAGGTTGGAATCCCGGAGTAGTCGGGGGAATATAAGTGTTTTAATTACTGCGTATACCATAGGCCTAAGTACGGTCGAAGGAGCTTCACTCCAATTTTCATAGAAAGGGTCATTTAGAAAATACATATTTTTTGCAGTCAAATCTGATCTCATTATATTATTAGTGTTAATGATTATGTATTGATAATATATCAAAAGCAATAGCTGCAGATCACAAGACTTGACGTATCAATAGATGAAAGTATATCGAGTAAATGTTTAAGCTGTCAGATAAGGTTCTCGTCTTAAGGGTGCAGATATAATGGCAAGTAATCTCGCGCGAGATGCTGTCGGACATTACTGTCACAAATGTAAACAGCTTTGCGAGTAGATTTCTGATGACTCGCGCAAGTTGTTCCGCGAGACCTACGCTGACCTGTCTGAACACACTCCTCGCCACTTCTGCAAGCTCTCGCGGAATATCCAAATAATTTCGATATTTTCTGCGAGACGTGCGCGAGTTAATTGTCTTTCTCGATGATGTCCACCTTCAAAAAGAGGAGTGATAGTGAAAAAAATGACTAATTGCTCTTTATGAGGAAAATGAAGTTTTGTGCGAAGTTTAAAATACAGAAACAAGTTTTAAAAAAACCAAGATGCCTTACAACTTCAAGTCATATCAAACCAGTTTTCCATCAACCCAGTGGAAAAATCTAGAAAGCTGAGCAATATACGCAGTTAATCTAATAAATAATTGAAGAAAAATAAGTTGAAAAAAAGAGGTACTGGATCCACTCCTTAAAGAATAGATACGGTTTAGGATTAATAATGGAGCAGCATATTTGTCACGCCTGATGGGAGGCATTATTCCAAAATGACTGAAACAAACATAGCGCGAGCCATATTCTCCTCTCAAGAGTAAACAGCTTTGCAAGAACCTTCGCAAGTCACTCGCCAACCAACTCGCCCGACAGATCTCGCAGCAATGTATTGCTGCTAGTGTGAACAGACCTGGACAGCACTCACGCGAGAAATGTCGCAATTCACTTGCCAGTGTAACTGTAGCCTCACGTTCGCCAACGTGACTGCTGTCTCGCAATAGACTGGACTGCCGATGACGGATAGACAGGGGTTCGAATCCTGTTAGGGTGTACTTAGGGTCTTTTATCCTAAACTGTTTTCCACGCTTCCTCCATGCAAATAGTGCTTCACTTAGTAGATTACTGTATATGTGCATGAATTATAAGACGGTAGATAGATATCGGAACTATACATTGCAACTTGACAGCCTTAAAGTATTTTACAACACGCAAGAGAGAGAAAGAGGCTATCAAACACAAATTTACGAAAAATAGTTTTTGCACCTTGTCTTACTATTCGTTCAGGTTACAAGCCTATGTGCTAACTAATTAGACTAATGGGTTAGGGAAGGCTTCATTTAGAGGAGATGCGCCCGAATTTGCGTGGAGGGAGGGTGTAAAACAATTTAGGAAAAAAAACCTCAGTGCAACCGACTAGGATCTAACGCCGATATCCCCCGTCTTCGGCAGTCTAGTCCAACAGGAGAGAAGCGTGTTGAACCACGCGGTCACTGAAGCGAGTAAATTTACTAAAAAATTTTAGCACCACGTCTTACTACCCGTTCGGGTTATACGCTTAATTTACTAATTAATACGAGCTAACATATAACTAAAAGGAAGGGGAGGCTATGTAAAATGTGGCTAAATGTGGTAGACAAATGTATGAAAAAGAGAAGCATTAAGCGTTTTAAGAATAAAAGCGCATGTATGACTCGGTGTGTGGATTATTCACTAACACCCCGACACTAATTACAGTGACCGACTGTATCAAATTGGATCGCGACCTTAAAGAAACCAACAATAGTTCTTGAAAACTTGAATGAGTGACATTTGGACCGTCCGTTTTCATCGTCAACAACCAACGAGTATTTAAAAACTTTTCATCGAAAGATCTAGAACATGGACGTCTAAGAAAACAATCCCATTGTAAAATGGGAGTCCAAGGTTCCGTTCCCACGAGGGCCCCATTTTTCAACCAGATGTGTGAACCAAGTTAGCGTTAAAAGCTTTTATATTTTATTTGGGGTGTTCCAGCGACTCTCACTTAAGGGTTGTCTGGTCACCAGATGGTGTCAAACTTGTTTACTCCAAGACAGGAAATCACTATGGTCTGCCGTGATTCCACTAAACATTTTATATCTTTTACAATTACTAATAAAATACAAAGCATATTTTATACCGAGTTTAGTTTGGCATGACCCACTTCGATGGTCACATGGTCTAAGGCGACAGTCTCACAATAAACTAGACTGCCGATGACGGGGAGATAGTGGTTCGATCCCGGTTGGATGTACTGATGGGTTTTCCTAAATTGTTTCCCACTCTATATCTAAGCAAATGCGGTTACACTTCCTCTAAATTCAACTTTCCTAGTCCCTAAAACCATTAGCGTGATTAGTACATAAGCGTATAGCCCGAACGGGTAGTAAGACGCGGTGCTAAAAAAAATAGGAATGGGCGTAGCTTTGTATTTATTTCATTCCTAAAACAGTTTATATTTTACAAATTCGTACGGGGTAAAAGTCTAAATTCCTAAGTTAGATTTTTCATTTTTTTAAAGGTAATTTAAGGTGTACTTTCTGAACCGAATGGATTATATTAGCACTTGAAAAGCTAACTTAAATCTAGAACAGACACGACATCCAGCCCCTGGCCGTTAATTCATCACTGTGAAAGGGTAAACCCACATTTCATCAATGATACATTTTTCGGCCATGTCAGGAATCGAACCCGGGACCTTTAGCTCAATAGACAGACATGCTACCGACTGAGCGAAGGTGTCAGACTCTTATTTAATAAAAATACGTACTGGCGGCCTGTCCAGTTGGCTATAACTCCGTCACCCAAAACAAACAAAATAATCTTATAAGTAACTTACAGGCTACATTAAACTATTGATAACAAAATTGCCAGCAGTAAAAGTGTTAATACCTTGCATGTTCTCAAGGTTCACGAATTTAAAAGAAGTGTAGAGCGGGAAGAAGGAAAAAGGGTGAGGAATCCGTTATAAATAGAAAGTATAAACTTTTGATTATAACATGTAGACTGTAGAGCATGCAATTTTCTCGCTCACGAAAGCTCCACCCTGACATGTATTAATGTGAGAAACTTCTCCTTCACGCGACGGGCCAACTTTTCGCCGCCATCCCTCATCGCTACTGGCAGAGATTAAACAACCCCCCCCAACCCCCTTAAAAAAAGCTTAACCAAGGCCAATGGAGATCGCCCCTCCTCCCAAACTACCCCCAAGTCACAATGAAACACTTTTAAAATAACTTTTATAACCCCTCTACATTCCAAGTTTTATATAAAAGGTCTTTAAAAAATTATGTTTGCAGTCAATGGACCAGATTCGTAGTCTACTTAGTGCAGCTCGAAACCAAACACAGGACGACACCTACCTAAACCAGAATGTAATGGGCCAGTTTTGCATTCTGGTCTAGGTAGGTGTCGTCTTGTGTTTAGTATCGTGCCGCACATATCCAAAACTTTAGCTCAGTCAATAGCGTGAATATCTACTGAGATAAAGATCCTAGGTTCGATTCCCGACATAGCCGAAAAATGTATCTTTTGTGAAGTGTTGGGTTCTCTACTTTCACAGTGATGAATTAACGGCCGGAGGTTGGATGTTGTGTCTTATCACAAGGGTAACGACGCAAAAGAAGATGTATTTCCCCATTAGCTTAAATCATCCTGTTTTAAACATAAGTTACATGACGTCACATTTAGTCAGTCTGATAAAAAAATACTTTTTTAAAATCTTTTCTACAATATATGTTTCTTGTAAAAAACGGTAACACCTTCTAAAAAGCCTGGAAAGCACAGGGAATTCGGTAGTATAGAGATAATAGTGGCAACCCCCAAACCTGTAATATTTAACAAAAGTGAACGCTGCAGATCATAGGACTTGACGCGTGAATACGTGAAAGTATCTAATAGCTTTTCTAGATATCAACTAAGGTTCTTCCAATGAAAATGAGATGTACAGTCAACCTAATGCTGTGATATTTCATGCCTCTCGTTATATATTTATACTCACTTTACTCGTGGGGGGCTCCGCCCTCAAACCCTCAGTGAGTTTTCTTTGCAAGTGGATGTAAACTAATGTAATTCCAGGGTTGTTTTGAAAATTAAAAATGTGTGTAAAATGTGCAAAATCTACCTAAAATCAAAAAATCTAGTTCTATCTAAGGTATAACCGATGGAGATGCGACAAAAAGTAATAGGACCAAACTTGTGGATCTCGCCAAATCCGTAGCTGCTGGTGCAATCAGTTTTTTGATAGGTCTTACCGTTTAGCCACAAGAAACCTCCAAAGAAAGGTCCGCACTAAATTTAAAGTTGCTCCACCATTTTGAATTTTTTGGGGGGTTAAATAAATTTTCTTTAAATCTTTTTGAAATTTTCCCGTCGGTTACAAGCTAGACCCTATAAGTTTGCCAAATTTAAAGTTTTTAGCTAATCTGGAAGTGGGTAAACATTAATGTTAGTGAGTGAGTGAGTGAGTCAGCTATGTGGCTTTATTGTAGTATAATTTGACAACACAACCTGCGCCGCCGAAATAAATGTTTGGTCGCACTCGCTACTTGGCTGTATGTAATATTGCATCCTTAGCTCACATTAGGGGCAATCTATCGAACGGGAAATTACACATTTTCAAATGTAAAAAGCTGTAGTTCAATTTTGGTAGGATTTTTAGGGATGAGGAAGGTTAAATTTAGAGGGAGTGTACCCGCATTTGCATGGATAAAGAGTGGAAAACTATTTTGGGGAAAACCTGCCTCAGTACACCCAACTGAGATTCGAACCTAGATCTCCCCGTCATCGGCAGTCTAGCCTACCGTGAGGCCGGTGACAGAATGAAGTTTTGGTCGCTGCGACACAAACGCCGCGACCAGGTCGCTCCAGTGTATATCATTGTTTCATATGAGAGGGGTCAGACTAGCGACACGAAAGCCGCGACTGATTTGAAAACGTCGATGTGAGCGTCTCTTGGGCGTAGCGACCCCTCTCACATGAAACAATGCAATACACCTGGTCGCGGCGTTTGTGTCGCAGTGACTAAATCGTCAGTCTGTTACCGGCCTAAGAGTAGCGCGTTAGACCATGAAGCCACCGTAACGGGTAGCTGTCAATGTTGATAGCTAATACGGAAACTTGATAAAATAGATGGAAAATGTTACCAACGTTGACTGCACAAAAAAAAAGTTGGTATGTTCTAAAGTGTTCTTCCTACCAAAATCTATCGGCTAGTTCTTTCCCCAACACGCCCTACTACCCTTCCGGCCTATCCATATTTAACTATGCTAATCGGGTTGTGAGAGGAAAGGTAGAACTTGAGAGAAAATGTACTCATTTGCGTGGAGGAAGGGTGAGAAAATGTTTTCGAATACACAACCACACTACACCCAAATGTGATACGTCCGATCTCCTCGGCACCGGCAAACCATACCAAATTAGCCTATTATTTATTCTACGTTATCACCAATGCGGGTTTTAATTATTTCACTGAACAAAAAAGATTATTAACGACTTTATCCAATAGATAAGAACTAAGAAAATAATTTAACCTGGTTCAGTGGCCGCATGGTCTATGCCGTCACTATAGCAATAAACTTGACTGCGCATGACCGGGAGACCGTGATTCGTATCCCTGTCGGGTGTACTGGGGGTTGGTTTTTCTAAATAGTTTCCGCCTCTCCCTCCCCGAAAATGCGGCTACACCTCCTCTGAACACAAAAATTCTTTATTCTTAATACACTAGTGTACATTTGTGTATAACCTGAACAGGTAGTCAGAGACGATGATAAAAAAAAGGTAGCCTAAAGGAAATGCGCCCACATACGCGTGTAGAGAGAATGAAAAATCCACATTTATAAATAACTTATGGAAAACCACACTCAATGCGCTTGTCTGGGATTATAACTGCTGCCCTACCCCAGTCCACCCTACCCACCACCACCACCACCACCACTCCCCCCAGTAGTCTAATAAAGGGTAGGAATGTGGTGAATTCTTACGTAAAATGGACCCAAATTAACGCAGAGAAGGGATTGAAATATTACCCACCAGCACATCAGTCTAAGATTCAAACCTAACCTCCCCGTTACCAATAAGACAAGCTACTGCATGCTTGACGTATGATCCCCGGTGTGGATATTCTCATGTAGAAAGGTTTATTTTATTGCCATATAAATGATTCATTATAATACGAATAAAATGATAACGCTCTAAAAAATAACAAAAAAGATTAAAAAAAAGTATTATTTCTATTTTATTATTACAATGACAAATCGTAAAAAAAGCAAAATGACGGTCATTTGTTTTATTTGTTTACTCAAGCAACGTTATACAGACAAAAAAATAAAGATAATTTCCCCTTTTTTAAAAACAAAACAAATGGAAAACAAAGGCAATATTGCAAAAGTGACAATGTCCACCATTATTTTTCATCGTGTTGACCTAAAAGAAAAAGAAGTCAAGGAATGTGTGAACCCTTTTAAATCCTAAATCCCAAAACTTTTTTTTTTCCCTTTCCTACTTCTCCCATTTCATTCTTTTTCATCCTTACTCCCCCTTCCCATTCTTTTACAAAGCAACAAGAATCAAAAGGCCGGCGGCGGCACCTCGCCACAAAAGTGTGCTTTTTTGCGAATAGTAGCCGCGAGACAGATGCTCGCCACAAGATGTCAGTCTGCCTGCTTATTTGCTAGCTACTCTGCTAACGGCGCTTCTATTGGTTGTTTCTGTTACACAATATCAAAAAGGGATCAAAAGACTACAAACTACGGTAGAATTTTCATAAGAAAAACCTTATCTGACAGTTTTAAAAGTTACTAAATCTAGTTTCATGTGCTTTTTTCGCACTGCATCTTACTACTCGTTCGGTTTATACGCTTATGTACTATTTAATCTAATGGTTTTAAGAAATAAAAGTTATATTTTAAGGAAGTGTACCCGCATTTGCGTAGATGGAGAGTGGAAAAACATTTTGGGGGGAAAACCTCAGTAGACCTGACCGACAATAGAACCTATCTCTCTCCGTAATCTGCAATCTAGCCTACCACAAGAGTAGTGCGTTAGACGATGAGGCCACTGAATTAGGTTACTTTCATGTATTCATACGTCAGGTCATGTGATATACAGCTTTCAGTTTTGATATGCATATCTTTTTTTATCATCGGGTCTTATTACCGGCTCGTGTTGGACGCTTATGTACTAATTACGCTAATGTGTTAGGGATACGTAAGGTTGGATTTAAAGGAAGTGTAACCACAATTGTGTGAAGGACGAGTGTAAAACAATTTTGGAAAAACACCCCACCGGGATATGAACCCCGATCTCCCCCTCATCGTCAGTCTTGTCTATTACGAGCGTGACGCCTTAAACTACCCAGCCACCGAAGCAGATCTGACCTGTTATTAATACCTATAAAATAACACTAATAATCAAGCCAGGAACTTTGATGACCTAAAAACGATCAAATAATTATCTATAAAATTACCATATAAATCTGAAAAAATTACCTAAAGATTAAAACAAAAACTTGTAATGAATATACACGA
Source organism: Timema genevievae (assembly GCA_902155825.1). Classification (NCBI taxonomy): domain Eukaryota; kingdom Metazoa; phylum Arthropoda; class Insecta; order Phasmatodea; family Timematidae; genus Timema; species Timema genevievae. The sequence continues at coordinate 217,367 of CABFWO010000920.1, read as the reverse complement.
ATGAATAAAACACGCACTTTACAAATGTAAAATAGAATATATCTATGCACTGGAAAGAATTTAACAACCAAACTCTTGCATTCTGATAAATATAATAACATTGATTTACAAATATGTGCTTCAGAAACAATAGCTCCCTCATCCAAATGCAATCTTCTCCAGCTTAGTGTGTCTCACCAGGAATGTGTATTTTAATAGTACAGGCAAAGAGGATATTAAGTTCATTGCTTACGTTTCGTTTTATTTCGATAGCTATGCGTTGAAAAAAAAATTATATTTGAGTATCTATGCATTTTTATGCATTTGATAGTATTTAAATATACACTTATTCAACATAATCCAACAACTTAGTCCAAACTGCCTAAAAATGCCTAAAAATGACAGAATGACAAAATAACAGAAAAGTACCAAAAAAAATAATCTATTTAAAATGTTTCTTCTTGAACCAGGGGGTGATGAACAGCATTTAAGTGCATATGAGCATCGTCTGTGATGTACAAAAAAAGATGACAAATAATTAAAATCCGGGCCCTGATAACCATTTAGTAAAATGTTATTATTTCTAGTCGCGAAAATATGTGTTAAAATTTTCTAAAATGCACCTTTTTTTATGAAAATGGGACTGTAGACAGGTAAGTGCTGATGAAGTGAGACATTAAGCTGCAGATTTCATTTTAGCGCTTATGTCTGCTTTGTATGCATCGCGTCCTCTCACCCCCCTGGGTTACCCGTATATTTGTACCAATGGGATTAGGATAAGATAGGTAGAATTGAGATTAAATCTAGTCACAGGTTCTCACTGACTTTTATGTGTTTGATTAATTTTACTGCCTTGTTTCTACTATCCAGTATCACTCAAAAGGTATTTAAAATCATGGCTCTGTTGTAAGGAATATTCCACTACATCCAGAGCAATATCTTTTGACTGCTGTGCCCTCCCAACTTTCATATATTATTTGGTCTTATACTCGTTCACTTCTAATACACGGATATAATGGGAATAATTTAAAAAATATTCCATGGCATCATCCTGCAATCAAACCATACCAACCGAGCAGCCACCATCTGTTGGCGAAGATAGTGCCAACTTGTTGTCAGCACAACGAACCCTCCGGCCGTTAATCTCAGTTTTCTATACCGGAGCTGCTACTTTTTTATTCAAGTTCCTCCTCATTTGCCCTCACGAGGCTGAGTTGACCTCGTTCCAGTCCCACTGCTTTACAGATAATCTGTAGGTGACGAGGCTCGAACCCGAGACCTCTGGATCTGTAGCTAAGAACTATGACCACTAGGCTACAGAGGTGATTTTAATAATAATAATAATAATGGTTTGCTTTCTGAACACGTTAATTATAAGTCCCCAAATTACAAATCAACTTTACCTAGCACTGTTGAGCAAACGATCTATGGCGTTAGGCTCGCATCATACTTTGTCTAAGTTCTAATCTCAGCCGTGTTCACTGGGAGTGGCTTTTTTAAATTTTTAAGTGAAATGAAGAACCCTACATGACATAGTACATCCATATATAATTTAAATTCTAAAGACTACTGTATATAAGCCATTCACTCACCTCTTTATGGTTGGATCATGATAACGTTGACCTTCTTCGACTAAAACCACAAATCTTAGTATTCTTTCACCTCGCTAATGAGTATTATCAGTTTAAATCAAGTGGCACATTAACATAATGTATTTGGCGGATGAATAAAGAAGTGTTTTTAGTAATTTTTCAACTGAGAGAAAAGATCAGAGTTACCACAAAAAGACTAAAGCCTTTATCAGTACTATCATAGGTATACTTAGGATGTTCTTGCTACAAAGAAACTTGAAATTTGGTAGAGATGTCACCTTTCTTACCAAGATTAAATAAAAAGAGAACACTCTCCCCGTTTTTAATTTACTTTGTTTACGTGCATTTCAAATGCGAGGAAAATAGTAAACTTTACTCTCGACATGATTCTCTCACCAAATGAACTTGCAGTCTCGTTCATAAAAAAAAAGAGGTTGGGTACAATGGAAATTATAATAAAATGGCCAGTCACATTTTACGGCCGGCTCTGTATATTAAAATAAAACAAAAATTGAATACGCAATTTTTAAAAGAAAAAAAGTTTGTTCAATTTATGTCGACACGCTTCGGTAGCCGCGTGGTCTAACGCGCTACTATTGTAGTAGACTAGACTGCCGATGACGGGGATATCTAGGTTCAAATCTCGGTAGGGTGTACTGAGGGTGTTTTCCAAAATGTTTTTCCACTCTCCCTTCACGCAAATGCAGGTTCACTTCCAATTAATATAACCTTCCTAATCCCTAAAACCATTAGCGTAATTAGTACATAAGTGTATAACCCGAAGGGATAGTAAGACGAGGTGCTACAAAAAGGTATAGGCCCCTACATTAAACGTTATACAGTATACCAATAGGTAGCCTTTGATTTAATGCCGATTCGAAGGAGAAATGTCACCTTACCAGTTAGCAAAAACACATTTAAATACAGGCACGAATTATGGGAATTATATTACTTCTTCAAGTTAAAACATTTGAAGAATTTGATGCGAGGACATATGTAAAGAGAATTATATACATATAGACACAAATATAGGTCTAAAGTCATATATTAAAGCCATCCCTAATAGTACTGCAGTCATGTATGTATTTCCTTATGGGCCTACAGCCCATATATGTAACCAAAATAATGCCTACAGTTGTGTTCAATCCAATTTTGATACGAAGAGCCTTAGGCATATCTGACAGCTAGAAAAGTTACTAGATCTACTTTCATTTACTCATACGTCCAGTAGTGTGATTTGAAGTTGTCATTTTTGATAAATATTATCCACAAAACCTCAATAATAATAAAGTAAAATCTTGACAATCTTAACCGCAAAAAAAAAGTTTGTAATTTTTAAAAGGATCTTCCTATAAAAATCGGATTGTATACACACTCAAATATGAATATTCATGTGTATGAAAGTATACCCAAACAGACTTACTGATGTATCCATGCCAATATTAATATAGGTCCAGAGAAATGTGCATAAAGTAGCCTATCCAAATAAATCTACCTAGTCACATACCGTGTATCTATCCGCCAGTTCATATACTCCTTGTCATATATATGTACACATACATACATACATACATACATACATACATACATACACACACATATACAAACACACAAGTACACACATACACACACCCGACCTACTAAAACTATGCTAAAAACTATCCGCTTTTCCGTGCACACAGCGGCCGGAAAGAATCTTATATAGTAGTATATTGCATCGTAAAATACAAAGTTTTTTTCCTTCTTCAGTTCAACCAAGATGAGATTTTATAGGACGGAATATGAAGCTTTTTAAAGAAACTCCTTCTTTTATTATTTTTGAAAGAAAGAGGAATCAACAGAGAGAAATAAAAGGAAGAGCAGTGTCTTTTATGTGTGAGCTGAAGGAAATAATCTGTGCACTCTCTCCGTGCCGTGCTATCCCCCCAAACAAATATCATTGCGAGATTATCTGCGAGCCAAAGTGAGCCAAAGAGCAACTTTCCACACAAATAACAATGTTTATATTAACAATACAAAGTACGTTACTCATGGTATATTGAACCAAGGTCGTTATCAACTTAGACTATAGGAACACAAAGAGGGGTCGTTACACATAATGTATAGCTATACAGAAATAGAATAATTCGTAAGGAACTCTGTCCAAAGGAACAGAATGGTAAGTCATGAGGAACTCTATCCATAGGAACAGAATGAAAAGTCGTTAAGAACTATAACCAAATGAACAGAATGATAAGTCATGAGGAGCTCTATCCATAGGAACAGAATGAGAATTCTTAAAAAGCTATAGCCATAGGAACAGAATTATAAGTCGTGAGGAACTATATCCATAGGAACAGAATGAGAAGTCGTAAGGAACTATATCCATAGGAACAGAATGATAATTCCATTATATCCATAGGAACAGAATAAAAAATAGTAGGGATTTGTAGCATCGAACACAGACCTCCAATGCCAGACTTGGTCGAGATAGACACCTCGTGTGTCAGTAAATGGTCACAATCACAATACTTTCTCTATATGAGAAATAAAATCCCCCCAAGAAAATGGCTACCTCCTAAACCTAGCTGGAAATGTAAATGCTCCGAAAATAGTCTGTGTTCAATTCGAAAGTTCTGTAATACTAACGTTCGCCGATCAATTAGTCGCGCTCCAAAAGTCCCCCTTGTCACGCTACCAAGACGAGGACGACGACGCTCCTGACAGATCTGTTGGGAAGGAACAATGCCCCTCTTGTTGATACTCGCTGGAAGGGGACTGTAAATAGGGACGACGAAGGACTGACGCCAAGCGTCGGGAGTGCCCTTGTCCTCAAGCGCGCGTGGCGGAAATTAGTCGCTCATTCTCAGCACGCTGATACAAGTGTTCGTCTGTCCCAAGGGACCGACCGCCTGTCACGGAGAAGGGTGAGAAGGTAAATCGCGGTATCCCAACGGCCGGATGATACCATCCGAGAGTGAGAGGTTACGCCCAACAGCGGATGTGTACTAAAATTAAAATTACCAGATTATTCTAACCAAGCTTAAATATTATAAAGCTCAATTTACATAGGAACGGCCTTTTAGAAAATACAAACTCTTTGTAGTCAAAATTGATAACACTTTACTATATTATTATCGCTTTTTAATAAGAATATTATCTATCAAAAGTGACAGCTGCAAATCATACAACTTTAATTTAGAATATATGAACGTAGATCTAGTAGCTTTTCTATTTGTCAGCTAAGGTTCTTCCTGTGAAATATGGCCTGTATCATTCGCATCGGTGGCCTAACGGTCTAAGTTGTTAAACTCACACTGCAGATAATCAATGAACTGTCAAAGAGGTCGGGTTTTGAATTCCCATCGGCTGAACTAATTTTTTTTTATACCTGATGCGATTTTCTTAAGGTTTTATCGCTCTCTAAACTAATGCGGGTGCAATTTATTTAATCCGTTCGTCTCATTTATAATTCTTAGATTCAGACGTTGACAGCCCTGGAGCGAACGCATGCCAATGCACTGGCTCTTAGCGACTTATCCTTTTTTTTCTACCGCTTCTAAGTACCTGTTCGCTAGTGGAATAAGGATATAAAAAAGATCAAATTTTAGAAAAAATGTACCCGGATTTGTATAGAGGGAGAAAGGGAAACTATTTAGGAAATTACACCTCAGCACATCCAGGCAGGATTCGAACCCCAATCTCTTTGTCACCAGCAAACAATACTCGACTAGAATGACGCCTAAGTCCAGGTGACCACCAGTATAGGTCATCTTAAGTAATTTCTCGGTAATCAAATATCAAATCAAATTGAGAGCTCAACACAGTCATATTATCCGATGACACACATCACTGACGCAGTCACCCACACACCGACCACGTGGTCTAACGCGTCACTCTCGTGTTGGACTGGCCTTATTATGACGGGGAGATCAGGATTTGAACCCCAGCCGGGTCTAATAAGGTTGTTTTTCTTTAAATGATTTCCCACACTCCTTTCACACAAATGCAGGTAAGTTACCTCAAAAATGCTTCTTTCCTCATCACCTACCCCGTTAGACCTTTGTTTTAGGGAGTTATGCTATATGTGCCAAGGGCCATAGTTTTCCATCTGTTCCAAGTACTAATAGGATTTAGAATTAGTTATTATTAATGAAAATAGAAAGTGCTAGTTGTATGTGTCACTGCCTTGTCTGCCTGCTGTTTCAAGTGCCTTGTAATCATAGTCTGTTGTGATGGATGTCTCACTCACCTATGCTAACCATTGTGCTGCTACACTCCTGCATTTCTTGTTTGTGTTCAAGTGTATAGGTTATGTTTTGTGTAAAGTATTACTTAAATTTATGCATAGTATGTAAGATGATAATGTCTATCATGTGAAAGGGATTTCGATGTTATAGAGAAGTGGCGGGAAGTAACAAGAAATGTCGTCCCCTTCACGGCTCCAACAAATGAACGAGGGAGGCAAAGCTAAATAACCCCCTCGCATGTGATTGCCTTGAAAGATGATGACTTGTATTCTTTCAAAACTGTTGCTGAACGTATAAAACTACAAAATTACCAATTTCTACTTGTTCCATGATAAAAGTTATTTCCAAGTCGCCTACAAAACTTGCGATGGTGCCATTTTTGCCCGTAAAATATCGTACATTTTATGTGTACATTGAATCTTAACTGCATAATTGTTAAAACAATTTTGTTACAACTCATTTTGTAAAAATTAGAATAGGCCTAAATTTAAGTTTATTTTTTGTATAAGATTGTTTATTTTTATCTTTCAATATTTCTAAAAACACTTAGAACCGATGATAGCCTAGAAAGAACTTAGAACTTAGGGTAAGTGTATATGCCATTTAGAACGTTCTTAGCTATTATATTTTTTTATTTAATTATGGTCAAATTATTAACTTTTGAGCTAAGCATTAATTGTATGGTAAAGTGAAGTAATTTGTTTTTTTCGGACAGAAATATATCAAAAGTTTGATCAGAGAACGTTATTTGTCTCTCCTGTAAAATGTTATTTTTGGCACTTAGAAAGTTNGGGGGGGGGGGGGGGGGTGGAGGGGGGATTCTAACTAATGTAGAACCGGTTCGAGGCCACCCTATCCATTTATTGGCACAAGTTTAGTGTTTGATGATGGCCGACGACTCTTTTACCAAGCATCGCCAGTTTTCTTGTTCCGATAACTCTTCATACGCATCAGATAAATCGTCGCCCCCATTCACGAGCTATTTATTTATAAAGCCAAGGGGCTGGTATTGCGAAAAGATTCCTGCATATACTACACATAATAATTATCTTGAGTCCCAAGCACATATTTTCTGTGTCCTAATAGGAAGTTTGGACTAAACAATACTACACAAGTTTTATTTCTAAGGAATATAATTGGATGCCAATATATAAACTTCTGTTATCCGTTTGAAATTTGTTTTTAGAATCCTGAGACCATGGTTTGATGTATCCTGGATCTACCGATCCAATTATTCAAGGACTTGTCTGAAAGACCTCTTACTTATTCTAATCCGGCCTAGACTCCATTGTCACGGGTACAAACAGTGGATATTGGAGTGCACTGATGAAATATTCAGTGAACTAACCGTTGGAACAAGTATATGCTACAGTTCACTCATAAAAACCTCATAAAAACGTGGCCGAACAGGGAGTCGAGCTCCGTTATTTGGTTTGGCCAGACCTTTAGCAGTAGTACCTAAGGTTCAATATCTGAGACTTGATTCCTTCTCCGGAATCCGGACATATTTTTCAAATATTTCATTTCAGGTTACCAGTTTTAAAAAATATATTTCCATCCAATGCACCTGAGTTGTCAGGCTTTGGGCATATTTACATAAATGGGGCAGGAATAAAAAAAGGTAAAATATAAAGGAAGAGTACCCGCATCTATGTGGAGGAAAATTGGAAAACCATCAAGGGAAAAAAACTCGGGACACGCCGCAGGGACTCGACCACAGTTTCCCCGCTAGACACGACGATACTGACACCTTTGTTCACGTGATCACCGGTACAGGCATTTTCTGAATTAAGGGTAATTTATATAACATAATAACTTACTATTATAACTACCTATTGTGTCTAAAAAAGGTACAGATTTCATTTTCCATTTCTTTTGGCACCGCATACTGCTACCCGTTCGGGTTAAAGGAAGTGTAACCGTATTTGTATGGAGGGGACACCATTTAGGGAAACCGAAACTCAGTATACCCGACCGGGATCGAACCCTGATAGCTCAGTCTTCAGCAGTCTAGTCTATTACAAGAGTAGCGCCTTAGACCATGCGGCCAACAAAGTGGGTTTTCTCATATTAAATATTGTTTTTATATAATTAATTTAGTCCCTTTTGCACACGCACCTCCACTAACAAACAAGATAACACTATTCAAGGGAAAATTTTGAATTTGAATCTACTCCTAAAACACGCGTAGGGTTCGATTCCAAAGGTCTACACTAAAAATATTTGTTAATCTCAAATTTTTTTCCTCGCTCCAGCCAAAGGATGATAATACTATTCAAAATTCACCCTCCACATCATATTATTAATCCTTAGCATAAAAATTCAGGCGAGAGAGAGTCAAAACTTTACCGTAACAAGCCCTCAACCCCTAAATAATACGTCTAGTTTTCCAACGCACGCACGCACGCATCTGCCAGCAACAGAGTATCCGTGTTAAGGGGGAAAAAAAATATGACAAGAGAGGGAGAAAAATCGACGTGAGGATAATAAATTGTTCCCGTATCGACCCATCGAAGTGACATGTGAGGGTTATGACAGGTGTCACAGCACCTCAAGACGCGTCTGGCAGCAACCGTCGTTACGTATGCGTCCCGACGCTACTGACGGGAACGGTGTGACACAGGCAACGCGTTTATGATCTACTCTAACCCNATTTTTTAACCGACAAAAAAAGTTTTTGAGAGCTCGTTTTGGTATTAGTGCAAGCTTTTATAGGACATAAACTACCAAATCTGATGGGACAAGATGAGTATGAAATTTGAGTTCGCATTAGTGTAGAAAGGAGAAATTATTAAGTTGTTTGTATACATATATATAAGATCCCCCTCGATCGGGTATCGAACTCATGCTTACCGAGTAAATGTAAAGTATGATAATGTCTACACGTATGCTACTAAATATAGTTTATAGTATGAATATACCAAGTGTGGCTTTTAGTAGGAGATTTCAAATTTTAAAGTTGAGATTTAACTCAACTTTTGTTTCATTCATATTCTGTAGTCACTGGTAAATGCAGTCCCATTTAAATAGGTAGAAACTTTTTTTTTCTACGGTTAGAAGCTACCTAAACAATTTTAGTATATTTAGGGCTATAAGTAAAATCATGTGTACCTAAAAGCGTCCCTTTTGATATATATTATCAATACCGATAAAACCCACTTCAGTGGCCGAATGGTCTAAGGCATCAATCTCGTGTAAGACTGGCCTGCTGATGACGGAAAGATTGGGGTTCGAATCCCTGTCGGCTGAGTTAGAGTGGCTTTTCCTAAATAGGGTTTCAACTCTATGTGCATGAAAATGCGGGTACACTTCCTCTAAATTCACATTTCCTCATCCCTAGTACATAAGCTTTTCGTATACGTACAACCCGAACGGATAGTGAAATGCGGTGACAAAAATGTAAGAAAGAATAACTAACTTTAAAAAGATTAAGAACGTATTTTATTTCGTAAATATAGTAAACGTGTAGAGGTATTTTTAACAGGAGTTTATGTATTCAACTGTCCTCTCACCTTTCCTGCAAAAATTAACCGATTGATTAAATTTAATATTTCCCATACCAGTCAAGTAGCGGCAAGTCAAGATAGGATTTCCAGTGCTAACTTATTTAGCTTTTTTTCTTCTTCGAGTTTTCCAGTTAACGAAACGGAAAGCATAAATTTTAAATCAATTCAAATAATAATCGTAAAAGTCAGTGGGTTTTTTACAGTTTATTTTCTTAAATAAATGTTACAAGCCTACTAACAAGAAAATTGAATTATTCATTTAAAAAAAATGGCGTGTAGAAATATGTTAAAGAATGTAGATAATGTTCGCCATGGAAACATGCGACTTTATCAAATAAGAAAAGGTTTTTAATATCAACTCTATGTGCAGGAACAAAGACTTGGTGGCTACAGGGACAGGTAAGACAGGGAAAACCTAGAAAAGTCAGGGAATTCTTTGATGAAAGGGAATTTAATCAAAAAATAACGAAAAAAGTCAGGTAATTTAAAATACTTAACTAATTCTGCACCTAAACATATTAAAAAAAATTGAGAAATATTGTTTCTCGGTCTACCTTGATGGTCTTGGGGGTAAAGTGCTCGTCTCAGGATCCGATGTTCGTGGGTTAAAACTTAGCAACTTCCTTTGGAGGGAAAGAATAAACGTCGGTACCATGTCGATTGAGGCATGTAAAATAACCCTATACTCCATTCACGGTAGGAGTTACTCTCTGAAAGGTCTTTTTTCCTACCAATATCCTACTATATAATAGATTTCTGGTAGGGAAAAAGGCCTTTCAGAAAACAATTCCTACGGTGAACAGATTTTAGAAGGTGTGTGAAGATACCTTTCTCATAAACATTGGTAGGACCTTTCGCTCTCGCTCAAAGAAAATTCTCCCGTGCTAATATAATCAGTCGGTTGAGAACGTGCACGTTAAATACCTCAAATAAATAAAAACTGTTTCTCGGTGTTAACAAAATGCAATGTCTGGATATAGCATTCTGATAACATGAGATTGTTGTACAGGGTTTGTTTTATAACACATTTTAACAGGGCCACAAATAATACCAAAAGTATTAGATACTGAACAAATAACTTAAAAGGATGTTGATGTTTAGAAGCCAAAAACAATCCTATCAATGTAATAAAACAGGAAAATTACCACTCACCAAAAAAAATTGTGGTTAATTCGGTTTTTTTTTAAATGTCGTCTGTAAAACCTGAAAAATGGAGGGAATTTATAATAAAAGTTTTGTGGCCAACCTGAAAGAATGGTACGAAAGCAAGTTGTGTGTTTGTGTGAGCGGAAGAGGAAGTAAGTAAATAATATATATAGTAAGGTGAACTATACCTCAGTTTTAGCTTCTGTGGTGCTGACTGACAGCTCACAGCTGACTTCTGACGGCTTTGAAAAGCTACCAGACCAAATTATGTATCCCTACGCCGAACCATATGATCTGCAAAAAACATGTCTTTAGCAGTTGTCACTTTTGACAGTCAAAATTTAGGTATATACCTAACTGTTGACTGTCAGAAGTCAGCTGTGAGCTGTCAGTCAGCACCACAGAAGCTAAAACTGAGGTATACTCAGTATAAAGCCGTTATAGTTAGGGAGTAAAGAGCCAAGGTTCGTTTATTTGGGGGGAAGAGGGAGGGAAGGGGGGGTGAGTCTGCAGTATGTTTCATGTACTAGCAAACACGTCCGCCCGTAAAGTGGCCAACACGGGTTTATCGGTTTTTTAGATCTAACCGCGCACCTGCTATTTTAAGATGTAAACTAAAAAGAGCATATTGTTAACCTTGAAGATGTTTATGAGAAATCACGTGTTTAAGTCGGGAGTGTAGGGAACGCGAGTTAAGGACAGTATTTTTGTATATATATATTTTTTTGTATTAAAACTTTTTCTTTGGTCAAAAGAAATTAAATAATTATTCAGTATAAACACAAAGTTTAGTTTTCTTTACATGACTGATATCAACAGTTCTTTAATATCTGTCGAGGGTGTCCTGGAATTTAATGACAACTTTTTCTCTTCTTATAAAAAGTTTGTCATCTAATGCCGATATGCTCTTGACAGATATCCATGTGAAGAAAATTAAACTATATGTTTCTATTAGAACAATATTTTATTAATTTTGGCCAAAAATTATTTTGCTATAAAAACTGCAAAAACACTTATCTTTTCTCGCGTCCCCTACATTCCCACCTTAAAGGTCTTAGATTTCCAGCATTGCCTGAAAATGAATCGACAATAATATTGGTGTTTCACCTTTCAAAGCGATGAAAGGACAGCCGGGAACCTGAGTGATGTGACCTGATATAATCAGTCGGGTTTATCTTATGCACCCTTACCGTATCTGATACGTACAGTAATTTGAAAAGTGTTTTAGAGAGAGACTCGTTAAAATCCATACCTTTAACAATGTAACTAAGAGTGTTTTTTGGAACGGATAGGTTTTTTTTTCTTCAAAGAAAAACAAATTTTATTTTTTAATTTATATACGACACCAACTGGCATGCAAGTATTTTACTATTATTCACACAAGACAATTAAAAGAAAATTTTAGCAGCATAATAATTGTTGCTTGTTAAAATATAATACATTTGATTATTTTATTATGGGTTAAAAATTAGTAAACATTACTTAGCGAATTTATTAAATTTTTTAATGCCTCTCATAGATGTCGATCACAGAAAATAATTTAACATAAACGTAAAATAATATATCCAGCCAGCATAGAGCTATATATTTAAAGCCAAAGAGTTAAAAGAGATTATAATTTATCAGTTGGAGAAATATGTTTCTACCTTACCCCAACGTTCAGCTTGAAAAAATTTAACGCATTTTAAAGATATTGGTTGAGTTTTTTTAAAGATAATTCCAGGTTCAAAACATCGCAAGTAATATTAACTGTTACGTTAACGTTAAGGAATGAAAAAAAAAAAAAAAAA
>CABFWO010000920.1:170228-205112 GCA_902155825.1 Timema genevievae | reverse complement strand
AAAAAAAAAAAAAAAAAACCCGCTATAATATTAGCCTCCAACATCGAAGCACGAAGGTTAACGCTACAGAGTGTTTTTGAAGTTTTTATAGCAAAACTTTTTTGCCAAAATAAATACAATGTTGTTGCAGTAGAAACATATAATTTAATTGTCTTTACATGGTGGTATCAACAGTTCTTGAATATTCGTCATGAGCTTAGCGGCATTAGATGATAAACTTTATAAATGCAGAGAAAAAGTTGTCAAATTCCAGGACACCTTTGACAAATATTCAAGAACTGTTGAGGTCATCATGTGAAGAAAATTAAACTCTAGGTTTCTTCTACTGGAGTAGGATTCGATTTATTTTGACGCAAAAAGAAAATGTTTTAGTGTAAAAAAAACTGCAATATTATTACCCTTAACTCGCGTTACCTACATCCCCGACATAATTTTAGCTAAAAAATGACAATTGAATGGATACCAGTATCAAACCCAGGATCAGTTACTTACTGTGTCAACGCTATATCACAGATATTTCAGGGAGACCCCCATATTTAAGACAATTTATAGTAGAAAGTTTACAAAAAGTCCATAAAAATAAGTTTAACTAAAGCATTTCTATTTCTGTGCAATATTTGCTGAGCTCTTCATAAAATGTCTCCCAATCTTCTCCCAAAAGAGAATTGTTCTCACGAAGTTTCCGACCGAATGTTGTTTTATTGAGTTCCCCCCTGCAATTTCAGGAAAGTTTATCTTAAGATCAGAGAAAGAGAAAGCGACACACAAACCAAGAGAAAACTATTGTCGAACTTCAAACTTTCCTAAATATCTGGTGACAGAATAATAACGCCGTGGTATGGTGCGTTTTTGGAAGTTGGACGTACCTTCTAGAAAATTAAAGACTTGATCAAAACAATAAACTTAAAGATACTACTGGGAGTTGACCCCTATCTGATTGGTGCAACATACATCTAATAAAATCAATCCAAGAGTTAATTATAAATCCAAACGTTAATAAATTATCAAAAGCAAAGGTGGGCACACGGACTAAACGTCAAGCTCATCTACTCTGGTTTGGAGACTATAGTCCCAGGTGGACGGTTTTTCCTAAATAATTTCATGCTGTCCCTCCAGGCAAATGCGTGTACGTTTCCTCTAAAAATTAAACCTACCACATTCCTATCCCCTCGTTATTGTAATCAAACGCGGATAGCCCTGACGGGTAGTAAGACACAGTACAAAAATAATCAATATGACAATTAATAATAAAGGATTTAAACCAGCTTCGGTAGCCGCATTGTCTAGTGCGCTATTCTCGCAGTAAACTAAACTGCTGATGACGGGGAAATCGCAGTTCGAATCTCGGTCGGGTGTACTGAGGTTTTCCTACATGCAAAAGCGGGTGCACTTCCTATAAATATAACCTTCCTAATCCCTAAAAACATTAACGTATAACCAGAACGGGTAGTAATACGCGATGCAAAAAAAATAATTAGCGTGCGATTTTTGAATTGATCATAGTTTTTTTAGCACCGCGTCTTACTACCCGTTCTGGTTATACGTTTAAGTACTAATTACGCTAATGAATTAGGAATAGAGAAGGTTGAATTTAGATGAAGTGAACCCGCATTTGCGTGGAGGGAGCATGGAAACCCATTTAGGAAAACTCCCCCCCTCCCCCAAGTTCACCCGACCGAGATTCGAACCTCGATCTCCTCTACTACTAGCTCGTTAGACAACTCAGCCACCAAGGCGGGTTTGATCATAGTTACTTTCAAATTTAAGACCGACCATGGACTGAAATTTGTGTAGAGTATAAATAAATAGGAAAAAATAGCTTAAATTTCAATATTTTAAGTAGATAATTTGTTATTTAAAATAAGCTAAGGAAAACTGACTAGTTTAAATTGTTGCATATCATTTGAAAACTATAAAAAACAAATGGAATAAAATAGCTAGAATCGAGCTTTCTGAGAAAATATATGTTCTCGATTATATCTTACTGTGCTAAGGGACTAGGATCAATCATTAATTTTGTTTTCATATAAGTCGAAGCATATAATAAATTACGTGTGTAGTTACTTTTTGAAATTCGTCTCAAAAATAATAATCATTAATTAAATTAAATGTGACAAGAAGTTTTTTGATGAAAATAGATGGGTGTGCAGGTCAAATGTATCTTCTGTTTATTCTAAAAGGTAGCAAACCTCGCTGGTTGGTTCCACGATTGTTTAGCTAGCCTATAAATATATAAATATAACAATGTTTATTTTAGAAAAAAAGTAGAATCTAAAGAGCCTTAAAGAAAATACAAACATATCTTTTTTTGCGGCTAACATTGATATAGGTATTGATATCTATTAACAATCCCGTTTCAGTGAGCGAATGTTCTAAGGCGTCACTGTCGTGTCAAACTGAACTGCTGATGACGGGGAGATCGGGGTTCGAATTCCAGTCGTCTCTACTGATGGAGGTTTTCCTAAATAGTTTCCCATTCTCCTTCCACGCAAATGCGGGTATTACCTCTAAAACGCTTCCGTCCTCATCCCTACCCCATTAGAGTCATTATTATCATATATACGTATAACCTGAACAGGTATACTCCATTCACGGTAGGAATTACTCTCTGAAAGATCTTTTTTCCTACCAATAGTGTATTAATCACAACTTGTGAATGTGAGGAATGCCAGGCCTCCACCGTGGTTCGGATTCCACGTTAAACTGTAGGTCCTCCATTTCACCTCACAATCACCCTACCATTACACATTAGCGTAAGTGCGTATAACCCGAACGGGTAGTAAGACGCGGTGCTAATAATAATAATAATAATCCTACCAATATCCTACTAAGTAATAAATTTCTGGTAGGGAAAAAGCCTTTCAGAAAACAATTCCTACGTTGAACAGACTTTAGTGAGACGCGAAGATAAAAAAAACTCAAAAAAGAAATTCTTCGCTCATCGTCAGACGCACCAATTATTACTTTTAATACCCGCCACGGTGACGTAGTTAGCTAACACGCTAGTTTCTTGTGGAGCTAGACTGCCGAGGGCGGGGAGATCGAGGTTTAAATCTCGCTCTGGCGAACTGGGGGTGGTTTTCCCTAAATGGTTTTCCACTCTTCCTCCACGCAAATGCGGGCTCACTTCCTATATATTCAACCTCCTCAATTCCTAACACATTAGTGTAATTAGTACTTAAGCGTATAACCCGAACGGAGAGTAAGACGCGGTGCTAAGTATATATTATTTTTAATACTCTTTATCTTTGGAAGGTCTCACGGCCGCATTGTTGGGACACAAAAAATTCGTGGGTAAAACAAAAATGAGAAGGAAATAAGTTGAAAGATGTTGGTTATTCTTACTAATAACTAGTAAAACTCTCCAGTGCCAGTGTTATCGAACCATACAAAATGATTATAGAAATACGTTTCCCAAACTAGTGTAAGCGTACCCCAAAGGTAAGCTATAGGGATACGAGACACAGCACTGAGTTTTGTTATATATATATATATAAAAGGCTGATAAACAAACTATCACATATTAAGGTATTGCATCACGTCACAATAAGTATTTTTTATCGCCTTGTTACGGCTTTGTTAACATTTGGAACGACCGTTCATACTTCACAAGATAGCAGGTAGAATAATCACAACGACCAGAACCAAGAATTTCAATGTGTTAGTGAACAAAATGCAACAAAATGCAACAAAATTGCAATAAAAAAGGTTTTAATCATTTAATTCAACAACATGGCTATTAGCGACTTAATTTAAGGAATAGGAACATAAAAAGTTGTTTAGAGGAAAATGCAACAGCATTAGCTTGAACAAGGGAAGGTAAAACTACCGCGATATAGTGGAAGGTAAGTTAATGTCAGAGTCTGAGGAGGTCAAAGGTTGAGGTAAGGGGTAAAAAATGACTCATACTTTTAACTAGTTACAACTACTCGGAGTCACAAATATTTGAACCACGGGGCGCTGTGCTGGTACAATGGGAAGATCTTATTTAACATAACAGACTGAGGTGTGTTTTGTTTTATTTTTGTGCTTCAAGACTCACTATTTGTTCATGATGTTCTTGTGCTTAAAGTGGGAGGGTAAGGATGAGGAAGTAATAATCGGGAGGAAGTGTAAGTTACTCGTATTTAAGTGGAGGGAGACTGGGAAACAATTACATCCGGCTGGAATTCCAACTTTAAATTCCTCTATCAGAAAACAAGATTACACGAGCCTAACTTTTAGTCTGCGTGCCCACCGATGCATGCCACAATATTAACTAGATTGTTTTTTCAAAACTAAATAGGGATAAATGTTTATAGTACCGACATCATGGTCCAATTAAAAAAAAGTTTTCATGTAATTATAATCGGACGATTGTTAATAAATATTGTACTGTCAAAACATTATATGTGTATTATTTAAAGATAAAAGAAACCAAATTAAGATCATTTACTTTAAATTACACATTAAAATGTTTTTTTCCCATCACTCCAACAATCAAACTACCCTTACAATAACTCAACAAACCGCTCTTGTTTCCCCGGAGATGAATCCAATAAACCAAACCTTGAATGATTGAGTTCGAGGAAACTAGTGTAATTTATTGTATTATATAAAAGCGAAATATAGCCAAAAAATGATGTTATACATATTGTTTATACTCCTCTTGGTACTAAACTGCAAGTGGATAAAAGAACTAGGCAAAAGCGGAAGAAAGGCTTCCATACCCAAACATGACCGTGCCATGGCTAAAAAACCAAAAGGTGAGATAAATAAGTTTTATAAGTGTACACTTCCGAAACTATGACACTATTCTTGTACTATATGTTGTTGTTGATATTTCTATCGGAATATGTTACATTCTTTCAGGGCCAAACAATAGCCGAGGTAGGACACCCAACGGAGACCAGGGAACAAAGACACAGTCTTTTATCCGTCAGAGAAGAGAGCCAAAAACCATCGTCCCTCCAGCTCAGAGTGTCTCTCAAGAGCCATCGCGAGTGAACACCACGAAACCACACGGAACACATTCGATAAGAGGGCAGCCAAGAAAAGGTGCAACACAGTTATTTCCAGGGGTCACTCGTCAGTGGCCTGTTGAGTGTCACACCAACAAAGCTCCATCGCCGGGAATTCCTCGGCCACAGAAGACGTGGACAGTAGAGGATTCCAAGCGCTTACCACCAAGAGGAATCCCTCGAGTTGCACCTAGAACCTCAGCGGGTCGACGAGAACACGTAGCTATCGAACTGGGACCACCGGACCAATATAGTACGTACTACCAGCCAGCGCCACTGAGGAAGTGCATGATGTTCATCACTCCAAGACTCATCTCCCACATCCATAGACTACATCTATTCCGCCTCCAGTTTTACAGGNAGAGGATTCCAAGCGCTTACCACAAAGAGGAATCCCTCGAGTTGCACCTAGAACCTCAGCGGGTCGACGAGAATACGTAGCTATCGAACTGGGACCACCGGACCAATATAGTACGTACTACCAGCCAGCACCACTGAGGAAGTGCATGATGTTCATCACTCCAAGACTCATCTCCGACATCCATAGACTACATCTATCCCGCCTCCAGTTTTACAGGAGCCGCTGTCTACCAGTCATCAGAGAGGAGGCAGCTATTGCCCCTTATTGGGAGAATACCATGCTGGCCCACGTCTGAGGAGGATCATATTTTTATTTCCTCTTTTCATTTTGTTTATTGATTTGCTTTATTTTGCTAATGTTTGCTTTATTTATTTTATGTCTATTGATTTGCTTTATTTTACTAATGTTTGCTTTATTTATTTTATGTTTGGTGTCATGCTTTTATTTTATTGATGTTTTGATGTATAACTGTTTTTGCCAACGTTATTTATTAATGTTTGTTGATTTATTAATGTTATTGATGTTTCATATTTTATTAATTATATTTATTGATGTTTATTTCGGTTAATTGATGTTACACCACTCTAAATTTCTTTGTACACATAACTCACACAACAAACACAGTTATCACTACAGTTTATATTTTCTTCTCTACATGTCTGGTTGTTTACCCCACTATTTTGATTATGTTATTAAATTATTGTGCCGTACATCAACATTGGTCTTTTTATTTCACTCAAGATATAATTATAACAGATCGTCTTTAAAATATAAATATTGTTTGATAATATATAAAATAATAATTTACTTGAATAAGATGGCCTATTAGCAAACATAAGCTTCATTTATCCCATATCGAATTACTCTAGAATCCTCCAATCGTGGTCAGTCATTACTGTAGTACAATTTGAAAGGTTAAGACATTGATGATCAAAACTGCCATATAAAAAACAAAGGTTAAATTCTCTCACAGTTCGGCCAACTGCACAACAAATAATATCCTTCAGTTAGTACGGCGCTATAATACAACTTACTAAACTGTTACTAAATATTGTTGCTAATGATCACTAACAATGAATTTGTAGGCTATTATCAAGTTTTTCCAAGAACTTTCTGTATATAGCCTACAACCTACACACAATAATAGCAATTTGAGCATGTAGGATCACACTCACAGGTAAGATCGGTTTGTTTTAGTAAAGTTAATGGCAACGACTTCTCAGAAAAACATTTACTGGTTATTGAATCATATTTGCACAGAAAATGTGAAACCAATTCAAATTTTAAAAAAATCCTCGTTGATATTAATAAACTTATTTGTAATTTAATAAAAACCGTACTCTTTCTGACAGGGTAAAATCGAGAATTGTGATAGTGTATTTGAAGATGAAATTAGAGATGAAGATTTTCTGGGAAATTTTAAATAGGAAAATTTCCCGCAGTGGTGGCTTGCGGGGAAGGGGTTGAATTATAGAGGTAGCCCCTAGAGCCTATTATAAATCATACATTATGCATCATTGGGTTAAGGGACGAGTTAGTTGATAAGGGGAGGTAGAGATGGGGCAGGATGGAGGGGAGGAGGGACAAATATTGTTACCAAATACTCGGGCCAACCCCTTAAAATTATTTTAACTAATTTAATGATGATGAAAATATTGACGTATGAACATAACAGGTCTATAAATGCTCGCATTCATTTGTTTCTTACTACTACTACTACCACAACTATTACTATAAATAATAATAGTAATATAATAATAACTATAATGGAATTTGTCTGTTGAAATTATTTTAGAAAAAAAATAGTTTTCCAGAAAAAATGAAGGGAAACTTTTCCATCTCACATCTCTAGATGAAACATACCAAATATGGCCTACTAGTTTCACTGTTTGAAAATAACTTTTTTTAAACGAATTCTTAAAAAAGCATGTATATGGAAATTTATTGATATAAAAACCTTGTATAATTTAATGTCAGGGACAATGAGAGTTAATTATGTCAGTATTAATTTACAAATATAGATTTTTTTATAAACAACTTTTTGGAAAATTGTGTAGACTTTCTGCAGAATTTAAAGATACTGTAAGAGAAGGAAGAGATTAAGGGAAAGCATTTTATTTGAGTTATTATTTTTTTAAACCTAAATAATTAAAATAATTAGGGTATGTGAAAATTTGCTTCTATTAAGTATACCATATATTTAAATCGAATTTGAATTATAAACTAAATAAAGGGGTTGGAGATTATTAGAGGTATATCCATGTTCATATAAAATTAGTTAAACGTGATATTTATTTAGGATGAATTTAAATATATTAGTCTGAAAAATGAATCAGTATTTCTGGGATTCATTCAGTGACCTTTCAATTTATATCCAAAAAAATGGTACGATGTACCACACAGACACTCTCTCTTTAATTTAAAAACGAAACATTTACTAAAAACTCGTAAAACTTGTGAAACTAAATAATATACATTGTTGCAGCAACACTCCACCAAAGCGTATAAAAGTAGTAATATACACTGCTACAAACAGGAGGACCTCTGTCCACTAAAGAGCAAATAATCAATTTCATAAATCTAAGTACTCCATGATATAACAGCGTTTATTTAATAAATTATTGGTTTTATAAAAATATATTCTAGAATAAAATATTTTAAATTTAAACAATACTACAACGTTACAGTGATAAATTATTTCGTATTTCAAATAGTTGTGAATAGGCCTATAAATGATCGAAATTGGAAATTGCTACTTATGTTATAAATGTCCTTAAAGTCCTTTTCACAGAAAAATGAAAATTGCAATTTTGCGTTGTAATGTTAAACCTAGCCTAGATACAAAATTTAATCAAAATCGTTAGAGCGGATTTTGAGAAAATTGATTTAACTCATTTTGCCCTTCTGTCTACTACCCTTAATTTTATGGCTAGCTAAATAATTTCAAAAGTTCCTCGGGAGGACATTATGAAAACCCAAGATACAAAACTTTAGCCTTATTGGTAAATTTGTTTAGGCTATAGTCGTAGATACAGACAGATGGAATCGCAAAAAACACTTATTTCTTTTTAGTCAATATTTATCAAAATTCCGAGAGTAGCGTGATCGACCGTTGAGAACAGGCTGTGATTGTATGTTACAAATAGCCCTAGCTCTCTAATTGGCTGTTATTTATGATACTGGCTCAGCGATTTCCCTCTCCCCCTCCAAGTTTGACCCCCTTTCCACGGTTTGCATGTGTTCCAAACTTGTTGGTTCCTGTCCCATTTAATTTTTTGCCCCATTTGATTGTGTGTTCGTGGGGGGTTTGGGTGGGATTTTTTATTTATTGGTGGCAGAACGTGCAGTCCATGGCGTCGGGCACTCCTCCCGCGACGTCTCATAAAATGTCGGCATCGCTAGTGAGAGCTGAAGCGTGCACGAGCATCCTCTCTCGCCAGCCGTTTAGCATAGAGTGTGAGCAATCGCACCCTGTCGTAAGCCCCTGAATCTATTTTGCTGTCGCAACCCTCTCCCTCCCCCTTTTCCCATATAGTTGCAAACATTAAATGATATTTAAAATAAATTCACGTTCCTCATAATTGTATTCATTAGACCTATTACTTATGAACTAATGTAAGAGCTACATATTATTTCAGAAAAATATAGATGAGAACATTAAATGATATTTAAAATAAAATTTATTTTTGTTGTTATGAGTGGCTCAAGAAATAAAACAGTTGTTTCTAAATTAATTAAATCTTTTTCACTTTATCCTTGGGTAGCAATATACCATCACAGCAGTTAAAATTTATAAATGAGCGCGTTAGATTGTGTGTGTGTGTGTTCCCATCCTCAACTGACATTTATTTCACCTTGTTTTTTACTCTTGCAAATGTGGTGTGCATTCAACTAAGGGAAGGAAGCATTTGATTGGATGACCGTTCTAACATAGATTAGCGGTGCTACCCCACCGAAAGATACAGAGGTTCGAATCCTGGTGGGCAGGTCGTCTAAATATCAGGCTCATCTTGTTATGGTGGGGGATGTTGGAATAAAATGCCTGCTGGGTAAACTGTTCGTAGTTGTCCCTCCAGGTAAAATGCAAGAACATTTTCTTAATCATCCCTACCACACTATCATAATTAATATATACACGTTTAGCACAAAAGGGTGTGTGTAAATAATACAGTTATGGCGGGAGAGGTTGAGGTTTAGAATCCCCGCTGAGGTGTACTCTCACTAGTTCTCCCTAAATGGTTTCCCTTACCCTCACTCTACGTAAACGCTGGAACATTTCTACCTTACTCTTCCCTACCAAGTAAAATGCTGGAACATTTTCTTAATCATCCCGACCACATTATCTTAGTCAATATATAGACGCTTAGCCAGAAAGGGTGCGTGTAACTCATCTAGTTATGATGGGGAGGTCATGGATTCTAATCTTAGCTGAGGTGCACTGTCACTAGTTCTCACTAAATGGTTTCCTGTTTAGCTCATCTAATTATGGCAGGGGAGGTTGGGGGTTCAAATTTCCACTGAGGTGTACTGTAACTAGTTCTCACTAAATGGTTTCCCTCTCCCTCACTCCACGCAAACGCTGGAACATTTCTACCTTATTCCTCTCTACCATGTAAAATGCTGTAACATTTTCTTAATCATCTCTACCATACTAACATAGTTAATATATAGATGTTTAGCCAGAAAGGGTGCGTTAACTCATATAGCTGTGATGGGGAAGTCAGGGATTCAAATCTCCGCTGAGGTGTACTGTCGCTAGTTCTCACAAAATGATTCCCCTCTCCCTCACTCCATGTAAACGCTGGAACACCTTACTCATCCCTCCAGGTAAAATGCAAAAACATTTTCTTAATCATCCCTACCACACTATCATTGTAGCACTTGATAAAAGCTAACCAAAACCAAGTCGATAACAACGGACTTACCCTATTATACGAACACCGTCTGCTGCTGGCTCAACGATACATTCGACCGACCCACCAAAACACACACACTTCAACAAGACGACTGATTCATAGACTAAGACCGCGCCTATTCAACTCCCAGAGAACAATCCCCCAAACCAAAGATCTTCGGTTGGAAAGAAGAAACTCTTCGCCAGTGCCATGTGTCGTTTCCATTCCAGTCCAGAAGCTTGTGGAACCCCCCCTTCTTGTTTACGTTCTTTGGTTTCCCCTTTCTCATCACCCTATCATCCCGTGTTCTGTGGACTGTGTCTTAACCGTATAAAAGAGTGATCGTGTGGGTGAAGTGCCACTCTTGGACTGGCTTTGGTATTCGCTTGAGCAAGCGAAAGCTTCAAAAATTAATAATGTAAGCAAAATTCTTTTTCAGCCTTATTCTTTTATTTAAATTCTTTTTCGGCGTTATGGACTAAAACTTTGATCACAAACTAAATAAACAAATATATTATGATATTATTAGATGGACTTAGTAATTTTCTCAAATATAAATTCACTTAGACTTAGAACTTGAACTGATATGGACATATGTTAAATTGTAATTTATAATTATATATTGTAAGTAATAAATATTTATTTCGCGTGTAATGGACTTAAACGTTGTGAGCATATATCCAGTAATGTTATCACTAACGATACTCCTTGTTGAACTTAAATCTTACAATAATAGTAAACTCAGGCTATTGAACGTTAACGTGAAATTTAATTTCTCGTAATTCAATTGGTTAAGCCATTGGTGGTATTAAGGCCAATCTCTATTATATTGAACTTTTATGTTTTTCTTTGGAAACTAATAATAAAGTAAAGCTATTAATGTTTCACTTCCAATGTTTATGTATGAACTTAATGAATCGGGCGCCATCAGCGCTAGCTAGAGGTTAAATTGAGGAATCTTATATGTTTCCTTTGCCTGATTGCTAATTTTGTTGACGTAATTAGTGATGGTAATCGCATGTACTTTTAGGCACTCTTAATACGAGGCCAAGGTATTAAAATTACAAAATGTTGTATCCCTTTGGTTGGATTAATTATTTAATTTAATCGTTGTTCATATCTTCTGAATATCTAATAAACTATCTTTGAACTTAGCTTTTGGTTACTATTTTCACTCTTTCATCCTTAGGTACAAAATGCAAGCTAAATTGTTGTGTGGTAGTCGAATCAGAGGTATTATTATTACATTTGTCTATAGGTTGCCCCTAGGGACCTGTCCCGCAATTGGTCTTAATTGCGTGTGCCGGTTA
Source organism: Timema genevievae (assembly GCA_902155825.1). Lineage (NCBI taxonomy): Eukaryota > Metazoa > Arthropoda > Insecta > Phasmatodea > Timematidae > Timema > Timema genevievae. The sequence goes on along the minus strand of CABFWO010000920.1, from coordinate 193,546 downwards.
TAACTTATGATTAGCACAATTTCCTGATTTCTCTCTCTCTCTGCTCTTTCTTTCTTCTGTTGACTCTTTTTTTTATGTATTTGAACCCCTTAAGTTAGGCGTTGGGCTAGAAGTCGGGTTCATCATAATTAATATATAGACTCTTAGCCAGAAATGATGCGTGTAACTCATCTAGTTATGACGGGGGAGGTCGTGGTTTATAATCTCGCTTAGATGAACTGGGATGGTTTTCTACTCTCCCTCACTGCACGTAAACGCTGGAACATGTCTACCTTACTCCTCTTTATCTTCGCCAACAGTGGTCCATGTTGGTATGGTGGATACCTACATCCGCGCATGTTGACGGACGATACCATACAACCAATTTCTGGACTTTTGTGGAGGATATCGGCCCCTAACTGAGGCTTCCATTTGGAGAGAGGCCTCTGATTGTGCATAATCAGAGATGTGTTAATGCTCTCTAGTTGCGACATCACCCTAATGAGAAATGACGTCACTGGAAAACCCATTGCCTGGGGAGGGTTGCGACATCATTCAAGGTCGTGATCTATTCCTGGCTTGACATGTCTTGTCGAACCACCAAACAGGCGTCAGGGTTGCGATGACGTCACCGGGAAAAAACATTACCACATAGATGGGGGAAGGGATAGAGGGAGGGTTGCGACAACAAAATAGATTCAGGGGCTTGCAACAAGGAGACATTTCTCCCACTCTATACTAAACGGCCGGCGAGAGAGGATACTCCTGCACGCTCCCGCCCTCACTAGCGATGCCGACATTTTATGGGACGTCACGAGCCCAAAGCCATGGACTGCACGTTCCCCCACTATTAAATAAAAAATTCTCACGCCATGGACTGCACGTTCCCCCAACAGTAAATAAAAAACTCCCACCCAAAATTTTCCCCCCTGGGACACACAATCAAATGGGGCAAAAATCAAATGGTACAGGAACTAACAATTTTGGAACACATACAAACCATGGAAGGGGGTCAAACTTGGAGCGGGAGGGGGAAAGCGCCGAGTCAGTGCTATAAATAGCATCCACTCAGAGAGTCATGGCTATTGATAGCAGCCAAGCACAGCCTGTTTTTAACGGTCAATCACGCTACTCCCGAGTTCGATTTTGTTGACGATCACAATAATTCTCTCTTCGAGGGGTCGAGAGAAAGTAAAAACGTAATTTATTAAAAACACATTTACCCTTACCCACAGTTGAGTAAAGAGGAAAAAAGTTGTATTCATATGATTTTTCTCGTAGAGACCTATTTGGCTTGTAGTGAGATCGTATATGAATGAATTCAATAATTTTATTTTAAAAACTCTAAAAATAAAAAATAGTGTTATTTTAGATCAGAGATGAATTCAATCACTCGTGTTATTATAAACTCACTAAAAAAAATAAAAGTTTGAGGGTTGAGTCCAGGGATGGAAATGTTTGATATAAAACCTGACTTAGACATTTATTCAACTAAGCTGAACATTTGTCACTCAAAGTAATCCCCAACTTTCTATTCACTTTCGAAATCGGATATGGCACGTGCGAAACAAAAGGGTGTATCCGGAAAGTTATTTGAAAGCAAGGAGACAGTGGCACGGTTGTAAGGCTACAAGATGGACGTAGGGCTAAGTACCCTCTGTGTTTGTATTTTAAAATAGAACTGAACCTAGTACAAGATATGAAGGAATATACTTTTTCTATTTAATTCTTCTGGCAAACTCAAACAAAAACACGAGAAGGAAATTATATTTCCGGTTAAAAAATGTTGATTTTACGTTTATTCTTCTAGGGAGATTGAAAGTCCAAATCAAAAGCGGAAATGACATAGCTTTATTTTACATTTGAAAGCATCCGACAAATATTTTTTATGTATTTTGCTCCCTTTCCTTACTGGCTAAACAATTTTCAAATCAGTAGAGGTGAGGTACTTGGGTGATTTTATTTCAAATTTCCCTCTAACTCACTCGGAACAATCGCGCAATTATTAATACACTTACTGACGGATAATTTATTTTTTGACACTATTTTCTCCTTAGGGTACATAGTGAAATTATTTAAAAGGTTTTTTTTGGGAGGATGGGGGTTCAGTATTTTCTTACGTTTTCTTACAAAGGGGGAGGGGGGGATGAAGAGGGGAGACAAATCCATCTTATGGGAGTTTCCAATCAATGGTTATGTTGAGACAAAATCTAAAAAAATAACTTTTTTTGGCAAAAAGTATGTATATTAATTATAATATTTCACTTATATTTCATTTAATTACCCACAAATTAGATATTCTAAAATGTCATATCACTCGCTTTGTTACCAATCCTTATATCTAAAAATGACTAGATTATTAATATAATCTAATTTACTTCATTCTATTATTATTATTATTATTATTATTATTATTATTATTATTATTATTAGCACCGCGTCTTACTACCCGTTCGGATTATATGCACTTAAGCTTATGTGTAATGGTAGGGTGATTGTGAGATGAAATGGAGGACCTACAGTTTAACGTGGGATCCGAACCACGGTGGAGGCCTGGCTACGGTGGAGGCCTGGCATTCCACACATTCACAAGTTGTGATTAATACAAGTCTTGTCAGAGGTGAAGGAAGGGTTTGGTAATCAGAAAAGTCTGTGCCGGGACTGAGGATTGAACCCCGGACTTGCAGCACAGAAGTATGACACCTTACCCCTAGACCACCAGGTCACCGATTACTGAATTGTAAAGAATTACATAAGATAGAGGGGTGACTGAGAATATTACGATCCCTTACGTGAGGGTAAGGAGGCAGGATAAAAAAATTATGAAAAACAACCTTAAGTATTTTAAGGATGGCCCCCTTCTAGGGAATAAAATAATCATATACACAATTGAATAAATACACTTTTCAATTATGAACATGACCTTCTTCGGTTGCCGCATGATCTAAGGCGTTAGCCTCGTGATGGACCAGACTGCCGATGACAGGGAGATCCGTGTTCACATCCCGGTTGTGTTTACTGAGGTTTTTTCTTTACTAGTTTTCAACTCTCTCTCCACGTAAATGTGGGCATACTTCCTTTAAATTCAACCCCTTCCTCATCCTTAACTCATTGAGGTAATCAGTGCGTATGCGTGTATCCTGAACAGATATTAAGACAGGATGGTAAAAAAAATATGAACATGACCCTTTATAAATATTTATGATTTATGCTACTCAAACATTTCTTAAGTTTATAAAATATTATTAAATATCATGTGTCATGAATCAAAATGAAGCTATTTATCTGATACATATAATATAATTAACTCACAATATAACGACAAACTATGTGAGGAAATATTCTCCTCAAGGCTGGTATGGGTAATGTGAATATTGTGTGTAAGTAATAAGGAATCTTTGAGTGATAGGACATAATTAACTACACATAAGGTAAATCCAATATCCCACAATTTCATCATTGCGAATTCAGACTAAGCAATTATTTTACAACTCTACTTTGGTGCCAGTTAGATGATAAATAAAAACTAAACACTATCCAACGGAACAAAGCATGGTGACATTTTATCTGAGGTATTTAACATCCACTTTCTAAGCCGACTGTTTATATTAGCACTGGAATTATACACTGACTCAAATCTTTAACCAAAACAACACTCAGAGCCCTAACAGTTAATTCATCACTGCAAAAGGGGTAATTCCCATTTAACTTATAACTTTTTTGACCGTGCTGGAAATCGAACCTGGGACTCTTAGCTTTGTATGAAAGTAAGCTACCGACTGAGCTAACTTATCAGACAAGGTGTGTGCCATTTAAATAAAATTCTTCAGCGTTCTTGGGGAGAGTATAAGAAACCACAAATGTGGAAAACATATTCCCTAAGAAAGTTGGTCTGAAATGAGCCCTCACTTCTCAGGTCAGAGACAACCAGACTAACAGTGCTGTCAATCCTATTGATAAATCAATAAATATATTTTGTAAAATAATTTAATATTCTAACAACTTGTTACGATTATTATAACCCAAGATCGTGCCGTAGCCATTGTAATCCCAATACAAACAATATCGTGATTGTACACAATAATAGGTTCTGTTTTCAAAGAATAAATTTATATAGCAAACAAGCCCGTGAGCAAATTGCGCAATACGTAGGTAAAAATAGTAAAAACTTATTTTCTTTAATAAAGACTATATCTAAAATAAATAGAATTAAAATTTTTCTCAAGTGAATAAAACATAAAAAAAGGTAAATTTAATTTTAGTAACAAGTTAAATAAATAGTACGGTGCACCACATATACTTTTTCTCTCATTTATCTTAAAATAGAGACATTTACTAATAACTCGTAGAGTTTGTGAATAAAATAATATAATATACTATTTCAGAAACATTGAGAAAGAGGAACATCTCTGTCCACCAAAGAGCATAGCAATCAATTTCATATTTCTAAGTAGGCCTAATAAAAAATGTTTAGTTATAACTCATAAACTATTGTTTTTTTTGAAATGTATTCCAAATTAAAATGTTTTTAATTTTAGCAGTAATACAACTTTACAATTATAAGTTAATTCGTATTATATTAATTGTTTGTGGATATATAATCAAAATTAGTAAATTCTGCTTGGATAAGTTGCCCTTAAAGTCATTTTCACGACAAAACGATAATCCCCTATTTTGTTTTTAATGTTAAACAATCCCTAGATACAAAATTTAATAAAAGTAATTAGAGCGTATTTTGAGTAAACCGATTTTATCTCTTTTTACCCTACAGTAAATAACCTTAATTTTATGGTTAAATATCTAATTCCAAAAATCCCTCGGGGAGACCTTATGAAAGCCCTATATACCAAGCTATATCCCGAATGGTAAAATGGTTTGGGCTCCAGTCCGAGATATAGACAGGCAAATAGAAAAACGAATGGCATCGCAAGAACCACTTTTAGGTTTAAAGGAGTCATGAAAGGTGAACATTTATCGAAATCTCTAGCTTAATTTTTTTTTTACAATTACAATAATTCTTTCTCTAAGGGGTCAAGACTAAGTCAGAGGAGCATCACATTATATCAAAGAGCATAAATCAAATAACATATACTGCTACAAAACCATTAAGAAAAGAGGGACATTTATGTCCACAAAAGAGCATAACAATCAAATGTTATTTTCGAATATACATACATCCATATTTTATAATTTCTTTCTACCCCTTGAAGAGAGAATTATTATGATCATAAAAAAAATCAAACTCGAGATTTTGATAAATGTTGATCCTTTGAAACCAAAAAAGTGTTTTTTGCGATGCCGTTTGTTTGTCTGTATCTTAAACTAGAGCCGAAACCATTTTACCAAATGGGTTAAAACTTGGTATATAAGGTTTTCATAAGGTCCCCAAGGATTTTTTTTTTAATTATATATCCAACCTTAAATTTAAGGGTAGTTTACTGTAGAATAAGGAGAGACTGATTCTACATTCAACCTTCCTCCTACCTAACACATTAGCGTAATAAGTACATATGAATACAACCCGAATGTTCTTTTATATAAAATAATATTAAAGTTGTTTGAATTCATAAAATAGTTAATTTAGATTAAAGGTGCACTGTGTGTTGCCTTGTTTGTAGTCTTCTTCACATTTACTAGATATTGTAGATACAGTATATTTTGAAAATCTCTCTAATTTATTTACTACAAATTATATTAGCATGAAGAAAATAATATAAATAAATATGAAATTTATGTTTTACGAGTACATTAATCAGCATGTCCTCGCAAGAGATCTCACACACTTACCAAAGAAGGAACATATATTTAAGTAAAAAGTTTAACTTTTAGTAAACACATTTCAAAGTTTTTTTAAGTACATGTAAATAGAATAAAAATGAACTCTTAATATTAATAAGAAAGGCAAGTTTAAATTTAATTTAGTTCTTACTAGCAGAAATAAATTTCAAGAAACTTAATTAATGCCTCTATGTAGTTCCTACATATTCAAAGTTTTTAAGAAATAATTTTGTTATTTTTATCCCGTGTTATTTTGAGCGTAGAGTAAAAATGATAAAACATTTTCAGCATCATTATATACGGTTGAGTATGCATATATTATGAATAATACATCTAAAAAGATAAATAACTATTTTTTCCTATACTAGATTTTACATTCGTTCATTCGAAAACAGGTTAATAAATTAGTAAAAGATCTTTGTGTTATTTTCAAATAACGTTTTTTTTAAGTCCAGCTTTAGAAACACCCAAATGATTACAATCAGTGAGGAATCAGAGGGCAGTTTTTAAATAACATTTGCAATAAGTCCAAATTTATAAATATTTAATTAATTATAATTAGTGATAGATTCACGCGTCGCTTTAAAATAACGTTTCTAAGTTCAATTTTAAAAACAGTCAAGCAATTAAAATTTAAAAAGTGACTATTTTTTAGTGGACTTGATTTAAATTTCAATGGAGATCATGCTATTAATATATTAGTAATAATTATATCTACCGTGAACTGGGTAAACATTGACGATTATTATGATGTTCAAAAAAAATCATACTTCCCACATTATTAAAATAAATGTTATCTTAAGGTGGGATGGAAGGGGATGCTAGAAAAAACTAGTGTTTTTGCAGTGTTTATGGCAAAACTTTTTGGTCAAAATATATAAAACATTTCTTCAGTAGAAACATATAATTTAGTTTTCTACACAAGGTGATCTCAAAATTTCTTGAATATCTATCAAGTTTCTCCTGGAATTTAATGACAATGTTTTGTCTACATTTAAAAAGTTTCTCATCCAATGCCACAATGCTCATGAAGGATAGTCAAGAACGGGTGATATCACCGTGTGAAGAAAATTATATGTTTGCACTGGAGCAATATTTAATTTGTCTTATCCTAAAAAAATTCACCATAAAAACTACAAAAACACTGGCCTTTTCTCGCGTCCTCTTCCATCCCACCTCAAGGTTTTATATTTATAGAATTAAACTATTTGTGATAGCATTTATTTTAAAGCGTTAATATTAAACTTTTATAGTTTAATTTTTTTTAAAAGCTACCTTGTAGTATGCATTTGAATGGAAAACAAGTTCATTAAATGTGAGTATGTAAACATGACCTATTGGGCTCAGAAATTAGTTATATTTTATTAGAGGTTACACACAATTATTATAGATTATTTTATATTTTAGAATATTGTTAATTAACAATATCTAAACAAAGAGCTAGCTCAAGACATAGTTTTCTAATAAATATAACCTGACATGCATACCTTAACCAAAAACTAGAAAATTTATTATTTCTATAAAGAGACAGTCATATACACACATGGTGAATTTATGTTTTTATCACCTATGCCCTGGATCAAATGGGGACACCTTAGGTCAGGGTTGTCAAACTTTCGATTCAACCCATGATCCTGTGCGGCCCGTGGACTAAATAATTAAACAACTTAATATAATATGGCCCTATTTTTTTTTTAGCCACCCTGACCACTTGGCTTTGGAGATGGACTCTAATACACATATAGAATACATAATAATTTATACACATATGTGGTGGAAGATCGTTTTGGGTGATTTCATCACATTTAATTGCTCGTGGTTAATATTAATGATATAAGTTGTATAGCATGTAATAGCCGTATTTAAAGGGAATGCCTAAGAAATTATGATTTATATAATTAAATCCACGTGGTGGCTGTTTGTCCAGAGTTTATTTCGAACTTCCCGAAAAGACACAAGGCTGAAACCTCGCACACTGAATAATTAAGTGCTGTAGCTATTCCTAAACTTATTATAATTAAAAAACAAATTATGAGTGAGGCCTCAGGGGGTATTCAGCATACCGCGATCACGTGTCTAGAACTATAAATGTAGTTTCATCATGTGGTATTTATAAGAAAAATCTGGAACTTAAAAAAAGCTATCTCGACAATCTAACAGAATTATGGACACAAATCATTCTGCCTTCTGTTTTTTTTATATAAAAATATATTAAACATCAGGGAACCGATTTTACGTGAAATTTGAAATGGCGCATGTAAGAGACAAACCTAACCCTCTAATAGAAGGATAGCGGGGAACCACACTTAGAAAGAAAAGATTGTCTTAAGGTACCCGGTCGTTGATCGAACTTCATCCCCCTGGGCCATAGTGAAACAGGCCACCGCATATCTCAAGTCAGTTTGTCATAGGAGTGTAGGTAACTGACGACCAGCAAAAGCTATCAGATCTACACTCATGTGTACATTCAAAAAAACCATGTGATCTTAAAGATCATATATTATAAAGTTGTCACGTTTGGCAGTCCAAACTTTTCCACAAACATTTTTGTATATATATTTTTTCTCTTTTAAATGGGTTTACATTATTTAAATAAGAATTTATGAAAATAACAGTTTGGATGTTTCTTTTTTGCGGAAGCGACGTCTGTGGCTTATTTAAATATGCTTTACAAACGAGGGCTTCTAAAAGTCCGCCTTCTCTTCTCAAATTAATATGGCGAACTATCTGAGACTGGCTGGTTGATGACGTTAGCTGTGTCCATTCACATGTGTCTAAAAATTAAAAACGTTATTTTTAAGCTAATTTTTGTATGTTTATTTCTCTAAGCAACAAAATAAATGGTACGGTGCACCGCACAGACCTTCTCCCGATTTTATCTTAGAATAGACATTTACTAAAAACTCGTAAGATTTGCGAAGCAAAATAATAGGTATGTACATTGTTGTAAAGACACTACACCAAAGATCGATCATAAATGAAATAATACACACTGTCAATTACTCTATGGCATTAGAAACTAGGAACACTGTTATAGAAAAATTGAGACAAGAGAAAAATATTCGTCAACCCAAGAGAATGAAAATTAAAGGTTTCGGCTGCAGCCCAAGGTACAAATAGACAGACATACGACATTGCAAAATCAACTTTTTTTGGTATCAGGGGGTCATAAAAAATCGACATTTATCAAAATTTCGAGTTCGATTTCTCTTGACGATCATAATAAGTTACTTTCTCTCGGAAGTGTCGAGAGAAAGTAAAACACAGTTTGGTGGCCAGCTATAGCAAGATACAGGTGTGAATATATTAATTTTTGATTTATAATAGTTTCTATTAATATTTTTGGTTACATCAATAAGTTGCGAAAAAGAATGAATTATTATTAGAAGCATTTATTGAAACATTTGATTGATAATATTATCTAGTGTTATTAAGAAAATAGTTATTTCCACTTGGGTTAACATTAGCGACGTTCAACAAATGTTTGCAATACATATCCTATGGCAGCTGTTAGTTACCACGATTACCATGTCTACCGTGTGGTTTGTTTTTGATAGAAAACTGTAAGTCTCTCTAGTTGGTGGTGTATGTATACCTCAAGGTACTGTTAAGGAAACACGCGGACGGCGGCCAGAGCAGCTATGAATAATATTATCCCTCCACCAAGAGCTTCTCAGTGACTGGATGGAGTATCACTGATCCCTCCCAAAATCTGATACAACTCGAACAGTTATTAATAATATTATCACTCCACCAAGAGCTTCTCAGTGACTGGGTGGAGTATCACTGATCCCTCCCAAGATCTGATACAACTCGAACAGTTATTAATAATATTATCCCTCCACCAAGAGCTTCTCAGTGACTGGATGGAGTATCACTGCTCCCTCCCAAGATCTGATACAACTCGAACAGTTATTAATAATATTATCACTCCACCAAGAGCTTCTCAGTGACTGGGTGGAGTATCACTGCTCCCTCCCAAGATCTGATACAACTCGAACAGTTATTAATAATATTATCACTCCACCAAGAGCTTCTCAGTGACTGGGTGGAGTATCACTGCTCCCTCCCAAGATCTGATACAACTCGAACAGCTATTAATAATATTATCACTCCACCAAGAGCTTCTCAGTGACTGGGTGGAGTATCACTGCTCCCTCCCAAGATCTGATACAACTCTAACAGTTATTAATAATATTATCACTCCACCAAGAGCTTCTCAGTGACTGGATGGAGTATCACTGCTCCCTCCCAAGATCTGATACAACTCGAACAGTTATTAATAATATTTATTAATAATATTATCACTCCACCAAGAGCTTCTCAGTGACTGGGTGGAGTATCACTGCTCCCTCCCAAGATCTGATACAACTCGAGCATCGGCAGGACCCGCACCGGTGGACGAGCGTTTGAAGGCGTTAGAGTTTTGAGCTGCCTTGGGTCACGATAGACGAGACCGGGGTTTTAATCCCAGCTGAGAGTAATATTTCATATGCGACTCTCCAATTTTTACCCATACAATCGTTGTGCAAATGCGGGTGCATTTCTTATAAGCTGACCTTCTTGTCCTCACCCTTTAGATTAAATCGTTAGTTAGGTGTATCACATCTTAATACCCGTTCAGGCTATTCACATATTTACTTTAATGGAATAAGAACAAGGTAGAATTTAGAAGAAATGTATCCTCATTTACGTGGAGTGTAAGTGGTGTATTATTTAGGAAAAACACTTTAGTACAATCATCCGGACCTTGAATCTACCCACCGATGCAGGAAATTTGTTAATAGCTCATTTATATTATATGAGGAAAAAATAATATGTTTGTAAACTTTTCATCTAAAAACAGGCTTCAGTAAAATTTGTATATATATGAATATCTTTTTTATTTTTCCTGACAATTGGACAAAATTTCCCATCCTCCTAAACAGGTTGTGTTTGGTTGGTTTTATTTATTTAATATCTGTTTAACACAAGACAATATAGTGATATACAGAATTTTCCGTGACAATTTCTGCTTTCATACCAAGTGCATAATAATTATAACACAATCGGGATTTAAACAAAGTATATTATATTCAATTGGAAATCGACTGAAAATTAAAATCTCAAAACTTTTAGCTAAAAAGAGAATAACAATAATTAAATATTCAAGCATTTAATCGAGAGATCTAAATTAATTTTTTAGAAAATTTATTAACTTTGACACTCAGAAATATGTAAAGTTAAAACATCAATTAATCAATAAATTGATTGATTAATTCAGTATATATATTTGAATAAAATATAACTAAAAATACTTTTGTATACATCTTCTATTATTACTAAGTATTCAGATCATTCCCGAATAAAATCAATAAATTTAATTTTACAGGGAACAAAGGTCTTAAGACTCACTTAAAGAGCTTGCAATTTTGAGCACAATACAATTAAAGTATATTGTATATAACCACAAATAACACTTTCTACATATAATATACTCGTAAAAAAACTACATAGAACCACACAGCACCCAACACCAAATGACACACTACAACATACTACGTTCAACCATAAAACACACTACATACATCCATTAAGCACACCAAATAGAGCCATATAACACAATTAATAAAACCACATAACACACTATATAGAATCACATAATACATTATGTGGAACCACAAAATATATTAAGTAGAACTATAAAATACACTACATAAAATCACACCACACTATGTAGAATCACAAAGCTATTTATAACCATAAAATACACTACATAGAATATCACAACACACTATATAGAATCACACAACACACTATGTAGAATCACAAAGCTCACTATGTATAAATAGAAAATACACTATGTAAAACCACACAGCATACTATCCAAAATATAAATACATTTTATTTTATCTTTTTATAAATGTGTACCTGTTCTGGCACTAGAGCGTATGAATATGTCAAATTCTACTTAAAATAAGATAAGATAAGGATGAGGAAAAATAAGATGGTAGATTTACTTATAGAAATTAGAGCACCACCTGTCTGAAGCTAGAATAAAAAAACAACCTAGTACGGTCAACGAATGGCCATCTTGAATCAGAGACACAAGCAATCCAGTCATACGTGATATCAGAATATATGGAGTAACGGTCATCCTGAATCAGACACACCAATATTACTGGTTCTGATACACAAAAAACTATCTCCAAATGAATATCTAAATACACATTTTTTTAAATAAATGCATGATTTGCTCTACACATTTTCCAGTTGGTCTTATATGATAAGCGTAGCCAATAAAATCAAATTAATAATTAAAATGATGAGCCAAAAAAATCAACTCTTCATCATAAGGTACTTCATATTTCTACAGCTCTTAGAAAAGAAATAAGTTTTTCAAATCGAAATTATAACTCTAGATTACGATAGCTATGAAGTCGTAAACCCTTGTCAACATTACTATGTATTTATTTTTATTTAAATCTATGCTGCTCCAGAACTCAGACGGTTTCCCTAAACTAAATAAAAAGTATTATTAAACAGTAGGCATAAATTTGGGATCAATGCAAATGAGAATATGCGTAACAGAGTAATAAATCTACATATGTATGTGATATATAAACTTGGTCGTTGGATATGCAAATCAACCGTAATTTATTATGCAGCTACGCTTTTTTTTAATACCCCTGTGTCAATGTAAGTGGAGAATTGTGTGTGGAGTGGGTGGGATTGAACAACAGGGAGAGAGGGGAATGTAAACAAATAAGGTAAATGTTCTACAAACGTGCCTGGAGATATTTTCAAATGATAGAGTACTATTGGGTGGCCAAAATGGGTAGCTGTGCGTTTTACTAAAAAGAGAGAAATTAACACATAATAATATTCGTACACTATTTTCACATTCTCGTGCCCATGCTTTCATGTAAGTTAATTCAAATAAACATAAAGTTTACTAGTAATATCCATAATGTTATATACATATGAGTTTTTTTTAATAATACTTAATTTGAAAGTCAAATTTTACAAATGAAAGCCTTGAAAAATCAATATTTTAATAACTCACTTCAATAGGATTTGTTTTGAAGCTTTTGTATCTTTTATTTGAAAGAGTGCAGAACCCATATATTTACTTGTGTGTGGGCATAAAATCAAGGCTGTGGGGGAGGGGATGAAAGGATTATAAAGAGCACAGACCCATTTAACGATCGGAAGTCAAGAAAATTTATTAATAATAAAATTACCCACTTACATGGCTGAATGGTCTAAGGCGTCATTCTCGTGTTAGACTGGCCTTCTGATGATGGGGAGTTAGGATTTCGAATCCCAGTCTGGTCTACTAAGGGTGGTTTTTCATCATGGTTTCACGCTATCTTTTAACGCAAATGCGGGTAGACTACCTCTGAAATTCTACCTTCCTCATCCCTGCCCCATTAGAGTAATTATTATATGTGCGTATAACATGAACAGGTAGTAAGATGCAGTGATAAAAAATTGCACTTGAAACTATTTGGAGGTTTTTTATCGTTGCATAGGTAAGCGATTATTTTAGCAACGCATCTTACTACCCGTTTGGGTTATACGCTTATGTACCAATTATGCTAATGGGTTAGAGATTAGGAAGGTTTAATTTAGAGGAAGCGTACCCGCATTTGCGTGTATATAGAATGAGAAACCATTTAGGAATAATCACCCCTAGTATACCCGGCCGTCTAGTCTATTGCGAGAGTGACGCCTTAGACCTTGCGGCCACTGAAGTGGGTTGGGAAGAAATTTTGATTACGTACATGGACAATGCATATGTCACCGGCAATGTGTGAAATCTATGCTTTCTATAAAATACCTAGGCTTTCTATATAATACCATAGTGGTTTTGGTTAAGTATGAAATAAACGAGTTTTGCTGTTGTATTTTATACTTATTTGTCTTTTTGAAGTCCCGGAATATGTTATCAATTATTTTATCCAGTTCTATATAAGTCTTGCGCTGTTTTTTTGCAGGTTCACCTAATTCCTTGGTCATGAAAGTGTCCTGTAAGAATCTTCCTGCCAGGATGTAGATGAAAAATAGTCCGTGGAAGAATAATAAATCTATCTGAAATAGAAAACAAGAAAAAGGTAATTTTAAAAAGCAATTCGATGTTTTCAAGGCGCTTAAGTTTTCAATGAAATTGTATGCGGTCTTAGGAGGGGCAATATTTTGTTTTTATTTAAATTTGACATCAAGTTTTTCATTTGTGTTTAGTTTTAGTTGAATATAAAATTCGTCTAAGAGCATAAACTATATTATAAATATTTGTTGGTTTTTATCAAGACAAACAGACTCAAATAAATGTTAGCTATTTAACTATTTACAAAACTAATTTTATAACATAAAACAAAGTAGGAAAGCAATTTTACTATCGACTTGAATACATTTCAATGCTGAATACCGCGTTAGTTAAAAGAAATGTTCAAAATTCAACATAATTATATGTCCCGCACGTGGAGTAAATGTCAAAGTTCATCGTGTATGATTTAACTGTGAAGGAAATATAGGTGTTTGAATTCCGGCCGGGTGTAGTGAGATATTTTTTCCTAATTGTTTTCCCATTATTCATTCAAGCAAATGGGGGTGCGTTTCCTCTAAATTCTACTTTCCTAATTTATTTTACATTAGGGTAGCTCAATACATGTACATGAGTGTATGTCAAAATCATGTATTCCTGTATTCATATAAATAAACAAAATGACTTTTTGAAGAAGTTGACAAACGCTAAGCGCAAATACTCGGGAACTGAATTAACCAACAGGAATGGAATCTAAGAGAAGGTCAAAAACCGAATCAATACAGGCAATCCTTGTTATTATTCAGTTTCTAAGTGGTTGTAATCCCGTTTTTATCGTCTCAAAATATTACGTTGAGAATATACAAAATTATAATCCTACACTTTGTGCTTTACGGATGTACTTTGAAACAAGATAATAAATCGAGAGTTTTTGAGAACAATGTAGTGAGAAAGATATTTTCGTCTAAAAGGGATGAATAAACAGGAGAATGGGGTAAGTAGCATAATGAAGAGCTTCATAGCTTTTATGATTCCCAAACATATTAAGGATAATCAAGTCGTGCTGGCTGAGGTGGGGTGGTGGGGCGGGTACACAACATTTTAGTAGGGGGACCTAAGTACAATACCCTTTGTTAGACAAAGACCATGGTGGGAGGATAATGTGAAAATTGATTTGAAGGAGTTTGGATGCTAAGTTAGGGATTGAAGTGAGGTGTCTCATAATAGGATCGAATGGCTTGCTTATTTTTTGATGGCCATGAACTTTCCGAGATCCTTAAGATGGGCCTGTAAGAAATGCGAGAAAAGGTCAGTGTTTTTAGCCTTTTTTTATATCAAAATCTTATTTTAGTCAAAAGAAATCCAATATTGCTTCAGAAAAAAAATATTGTTTAATTTTCTTAGCATGACGACCTCAAAAGTTGTTGAATATTAATTGGTCAAGGGGGGTCCTGGAATTTAATTGTATCTTTTTCTCTTCATTTAAAGGATTTTCATCTAATGCCACTATGCTCATTTAAGATATTCAACAAATGTTGATATCACCAAGTGAAGAAAATTAAACCTTAAGTTTCTATTGATGTAATATTTTCTTTTATTTTGACCAAAATAATGTGTTGCTCTAAAAAGTGCTATAACACTGCCATTAATTTTCGTTCACTACATCCCCACCTTTAAAGAGTTCAGCAGCTCGAATAAGATAGTCGGACGCGGAGAAAAATATCCCATCATAAATATATACTATTCATATATACTATATATATTCAATATATACTATACTATGTATGGGCAATATAATAATTATATAGATACGTGAATTAAGTCTATCTTTATTATTATTATTATTATTATTAGCACCGCGTCTTACTACCCGTTCGGGTTATACGCACTTACGCTAATGTGTAACTTTAGGGTGATTGTGATATGAAATGGAGGACCTACAGTTTAACGTGGAATCCGAACCACGGTGGAGGCCTGGCATTCCTCACATTCACAAGTTGTGATTAATACACATCTTGTCAGAGGTGAAGGAAGGGTTTGCCAATCAGATAAATCTGTGCCGGGACCAAGGATTGAACCCCGGACCCCCAGCACAGAAGTCTGACACCCTACCCCTAGACCACAAGGTCACCAAGTCTATCTTGATCTTGTAATACAATAGAGCACGACGTTTACATTCAACTACCACCATATCCGTAGAGGCATCCAACAAAATAAAAACAATTCTATCTAATGTATCACGGGTTGAATCCTCTTCACTTGATTCCTTGCACATTGACAATTAAATCATTCATGCCATCATCGATTTATGCGGTGAGCGTCGCGACACAAACTTCAATAAAATAAGACGACCGGTTTTCACGTCGCCCTCCCTACATAGGTTGGTGTAAGCCAGACGTTGGCGGGGTTAGGGTGCTGTAAAGCCATGAGCAATAGATTGCTTCCCTGCCCCCACACCCCCGAAAGATACTTACCGCGGCTCCCCAGTTTCCGACACGTATTGGAATCAATATTGGACTTTGGGAGCGAGGTTGAATTAACTACTGCAAAAGGAAGACTGTTTCAGTGTATCTTGAATTACTTGTTTTATATCGTCTCTTTAGGGTGGGATAGAGATCCAGGGAGTTGAGGTCTTCATTTTAGTAGTTATGTTTTACAATATAAACGTGAGTATCTCTGAGTGATCCTACATGGGGGATCATGGGTGCATTGGAGGGTGCGGTGGTGGGGATATTTTTTATAGGGCTGGTACACTTTTTAAATTTTACAATTCCCTGACTCTTCTGAACTCTCACTGTACTCCAGGAGCGTATCAGCCCAGATTTCCACACAATGTATTTTTCCAGTCTCTATCCAGACAGATTCTAGTTAATTAGTTTATTATTGTAGGTTAGATATTCGTGGTCTCTGAAATCCATAAATCAATAAAAATTAAATAATATTAAATGTATGCTTGTGTTAATTTGAGCAAATCTTTTCTAGATTATTTTCTCTTGAATTTATTATTCGTATTGACGACATCTATCCTGAGGTATATCAGACATTTTTAAATCAGAAATGAAATATTAATAATGGATTATGGTCTGAAACAGCACTAGCTATGTGATTAGTCACTATACACTGTGGGGGAGGGGGTATTAGATTAGATTAATCAAAATTCCTCTATTGTTCATTCAACAAAAGTGCCTTTATTCCCATATAGGTTTGTCTCATAGATTTAACACGTTCTAAATACATTACATTTGAATTTCAAAATGCTGGTGTATACAATACGATAATATGCTATGCTGCATACATGCGATAAGTTTAATTTAAAATAATATTTTAGTGATTATTGTGGACATTTTATCAATGGTTTTGAATAAAATATCATGTTGAGTGTTTATTTTGATGACAGAATTCGTTTTGTAGCGATAGAACCTCAATATTGCAATGCTATTATTTATTTGAGACCTATTTCATTGTACTGTAATAGTTTATCATAGGACAAGCATAAAATACGTGAACAACTTATATATTTTAACTATTTTTACTTACCTACTCTATCTATAGCATTAGGAACTCTAAAGTGTATTGTCGCACTTACAAAAGTACGACATATATTCTTATCTTGATCTAGTTCTATCCATTCCACCTCATTACACCCTATACCTATATTGAGCTAGTTATACCCAGTCCACCTTATTACACCCTATCCTTATCTTTAGCTAGTTGTATACAGTCCACCTCATTACATCCTATTCCTATCTTGAGCTAGTTGCATACAATCCACCTCATTACATCATATCCCTATCTTGAGCTAGTTGCATACAGTCTACCATATTACATTCCATCCCTATCTTAAGCTAGTTGCATACAGTCGACCTCATTACATCCTATTCCTATCTTAAGCTAGTTGCATACAATCCACCTCATTACACCCTATACGTATCTTGAGCTAGTTGCATACAGTCCACCTCATTACATCATATCCCTATCTTGAGCTAGTTGCATACAGTCCACCTCACTACATCCTATCCCTATCTTGAGCTAGTTGCATAGAGTCTACCTCATTCTGTGCTGGAGGTCCGGGGTTCAATCCTCGGTCCCGGCACAGATTTATCTGATTGCCAAACCCTTCCTTCACCCCTTACAAGACGTGTATTAAACACAACTTGTGAATGTGTGGAATGCCAGGCCTCCACCGTGGTTCGGATTCCACGTTAAACTGTAGGTCCTCCATTTCATCTCACAATCACCCTACCATTACACATTAGCGTAAGTGCGTATAACCCAAACGGGTAGTAAGACGCGGTGCTGATAATAATAATCTACCTCATTACATCATTTCCCTATCTTGAGCTAGTTGCATACAGTCCACCTCACTACATCCTATCCCTATCTTGAACTAGATCCATTCAGTCCCCCTCATTACACCCTATCTCTTTCAGATCCATTCTAATGTTTTACTACCATCTGTTCATTTTTGCTAAATATTTATACTCAATAAACCTGTCAAATGATATGTTGCTTGAAGTGATCTCTAAATTATCGTCCACAATCTGTGTTCTTTGTTTTATCATTATTTATATTTACATAAATAATTTTTAATTTGATTCTATTTAAAAATTTAATCAAGTCTTTGTTAAATAAAAAAAAGGAAATTTTTCGGATAATTGTTAAAGGGTAGGTATTTCCAGATAAAATACATATGCATTTGTTTTTGTGTATCGGTCACTCAACACTGTTTTTTATTGTGTATTAAGCGCTAAATATTGTCTATAGAGAGCTGTACAAATAGAGGATACTCTCCAAAAACTATATTGATGTGTTTCATTGGATTTTAGATGTGAACTTTTGAACAAACATTTTTCTGGTAATTTTGCAAGACTTGACCTTCTTTTGTCCTTTCAATTTTTATTAAATCCAACCTTTTTTTTTCTATATCTCTATTGTGAAAATTATAAATTGAACATGGTTTGAAATTACAAAACAAAAACAACGTTAACTAACACAATGAATGATCTATTTTTTCTTAGACAAAACTGGTAACCAGCTTTTATTTAATTAAAATACTCTTTGTTTACTCGAGCCCAATGAATTACCTTGAAAATGGATAAAAATTATATATTTATTTTACAAAAAGTTTTATTTAAGTGACTGAATGTTTTGTCTCATAACGATGTTCCGCCACAGAAGATACAAATTGCATTGAAATTTTTGTGAGGAATGTGTACTTTGAGACGTTTCTGAAAATAGCACTTTCATCAACTTCTAGTCTGAATTCACTAAAGGATGAAAATATGCTCCGAGGTATGTACGAAAATGTCGTAAGAATACTTCCAAGACTCGACTTGTTTATTTGCTCCGTTTCCGTACTCGCGGAGCAAGGATCAAAGTGGTGCTACCAAGTGCAACAATAGTAACGTCGTCAAAAAGTCATTACTAGCACTTTTTCCCCTCATTCCGAGTGAAGGGTCTACTTCTGAGCTTTACTCTGCTTTATTAACAAGATACCCGCTTCGGTGGCCACATGGTTTAAGGTGTCACTTTCACAATATACTATACTGCCAATAACGAGGAGATCGGGACTCGATCTAAATCGGGTTCAATGAGGGCGAATCTTCTTCAATGGTTTTACACTTTCCTTCCACGAAAATGCGGGTACACTTCCTCTAAATTCAACCCTAACACACGAGTGTAATTAGTACCCGTGCGTATAGCTTGAGCGGGTAGTAAAATATGGTGCTAGAAAAATATTTACAAATCTTACTAAAGTCTGTGAACGAACACAAATATTATCAAATTTTTTTTATTAACAAAGAGAATAAAAAAAAATTTTTGGTAATTTTCAAACCACTAAATTAATTATTTAAAATATATTTATATTTGCCCACTGGACCATAAAATATTTTTAAAACCTATACAAACGGTTTAAAAGCAGCTTATACTAAAGTATTTAGTGATAAAAATACATTCTGAATTCGGAATGTATGGTAAAATATGACAACAACTCTATGAACCTAGGAAAAACTCCACAGTTGGTCGTTTCATTTGTTGGTGTTTTATTTTATAGTAATGGAAGGCCATTGATAAATACAATGAATTGCATCTTATAAAGCTGTAAAACCCAATATTACCTGGGAAGTAATAGCGATATTAATACCACAACGGTTAACTCAGGATTTAAACAAATTATGCGCTTGCCAGAATTTAATTCTTGTGTTAATCTTTTTGCAAATCATCAATTTGTGAACATTCTACAAAGTTGATATATATTCTGAAGTATAATTCTCACATAAACGCATATAAATTTAAAAAATAAATTATGTCTAAACACACACCGTAGTTTTAAAACAGAAGTCAAACATTCGCCTCTTCTTTTTAAAATTCAAAGTTGAACTACAACCCATGATAAACTCTTACATTCGTTTGTAGTGTTTTAGTACATTTAAATAATTGTACTAGACAACTAAGAATTATTATGCGACCATTCACTTCGGTTGTCATGTGGCTTAGGACATTAGTCTTATCTAGTGAGATTAGCCAATGAAGGTGAGGTCGGAGTTAGAATCCTGACTGTGCTGTATATATTCTCCTAAGTGCTTTCCCACATAAGTGCGAGTACATTTCCTGTATATTTTATTTTCCTCATCACTATCACATTTGTATAAATTTGCTTATTGCAAAAACAAAATTATACAATATGTCACATTTTGATTTCTAAAATCGGTATTGCTTATAAATTACCACAGATCATTAGGTTGGTAAAATTAACGAGCTCTTAACAGGCTCTTTTTAGTAAATAAAGCATCTAGCTGCATCTCTTTAAAATATTACACTTGTATGTCTATTTATACCGTTTAGTGAGCGCGGGTGGAACCCTCTGATATATTGGAGGTTTTTTTTTAGCTATATGGTTACATCGCATCTTATCTCAAAACGAATACCAATAATTTATTTAAAATTCACTTATCTCATAGGATTTCTTTAAGGCGATTGACCCTTTTCATTTGTTGTGGAAATGCAGAGCCATGGGAACAAACAGTTATGTTCAAGAATGTTTATTGTTTTGCAATTTTCTTTTCGGAAACGGTTTGTTCAAGAATAGAATCATGTTGATTAAGTTATATTCTTTATATACACACCTCCTATATAATTTTAACAGTGATCAAATATTGATAAAATTGACATTTTTCAATAGAAAACTGCCGGCTTCATATCAAAAATTAAGAAAAATTTAAAAATTAATAAACATCGATAAATTATCTTAGAAGGGCTGTTGAAAATTATTAACATAAAAAATTAAATGGTTCTCGAGAAAAAATGATATTTCCAAACGAATGATTTTTCCTCAAGACCTGTCCGGTATCTAGCGCCATCTATGATTTCCGTGATCAGTCTGTTATTGTTGGCGCGGAAGGATACTTTGGTCGGTTGTGAAACCACACCATCCATGCCTCTCACTCTCCTGCAAACCATCCCACAATATAAGTTTTAGACTTGCATTCGACAGGGCCAAGGGGCTTAAGATATATTATTATTATTATTATCAGCAGCGAGTCTTACTACCTGTTCGGCTTATACGCAGTTAAGATTTATAGTTTGGGTCACTGATAAGAATACAATACTGGTACTCAGGGCCATGTGAGTATATAGTCAAAATTGAAAAGTTATTTAACCCCTCAATCAACATGAACTGCTTGTTATTCATATACCGTGACTAGACTATTAATACAGTCCTTAGTCTCACTGATAAATAACAAAATGTTATCATATTTTACAAATTATAATGTAAACACTCTATATTGTTTAGTTGAGGCTTCAAGTGTTAGTTTTACTATCGTACAACGTGTTTGACTAGCATGTCCGACTCTGATACGTGAGATATTCGTATAGTGGCCAGACGTACTGGGGATATTTTAACTGCATTGGGATTTTACATTCCCACTCTTGATTAATTCCTGTGCATTTCCTCTTAGTTACCATTTTAAAATCGATTAGATTAGGGGGTTGATAACGTACTAACCGTATAAAAAACACACACCCAGATTGGTTCGCTGTCCAAAATTCTCAGCAGATCTTGGAGGAAAGAGCCGCAGGTGTGTGAAGTGTTCGAAGCAATCCACAAAAACAACACAGTTCGACCCTGATTGAGTGACTCTGTCGTAGGGCTACCTCTTGGTCTACGGGTCGGTCAAACCTCCTGGCTTCTAATGGTTTGATTTTTGGTGGTACCATATAGAATTTTTCCGAAGGGGAACTGTCCCTATGATTGCCATAGTCTGGTTTTTAGGCTTAAGTGAGGTTAAAGACTTCCGCTGGCACCAAAGATTCATACCCAACAAACTTTAGTGGCATACGCCAAAAAAAAACTTTGCCATAAAGCGATTGCCGGCAAAGCAGGCTATGGTTGGTGTCGGAGATAATTCATTGCCTGTACTCTTCCTCTACCCTGTAAGGTAGCAAGCTTACCTTGCGTTATTCCACTATGGTACAGCTTTTAACAGGGGTGACCAAATAATAAATCGCGATTGATTAGTTGATCACGGCCTCTTCTTCAGTCGGTTGCCTTGGTGATTGATTAAAAGTTCTTGAGAGAACAAAAATGAAAGATAATTTTACTATTATAGCATAAAATGTTAATATTTTTATCAATGAAACAAACAATATAATATGCCTATGTTTCCATTGTAGGCCTATATAGCAAAATATATTCCTTCTCTGGAGTAGTTCATTAGATCTAAAAGTCTTGCTATTCCTGGCTTATAAGATAGGACCTTGATATCAGCCATCAAGATAAAACTGCGATTATTCAATATGAACGGAGTGTACATGGGTTCGTCCTATCACTGTTCTAACTTTTTTTTCAAACAGTGTCTTACTAGCTATCCGGGTAATCCGCCATTGCATTCACTTTAATTCTAAAACAAAAAACACACCAGCTGGATTACACGCATCGGTGGTCGCATGGTCTAACGAATCATTTTCATGTTGGAATAGATTACCGGGTACGGGGAGATAAGGGTTCATATCCCTTTCGGGTATACTCAAGGTAGTTTTTCCTCGATGTTTTCCCACTCTTCTTTCATGCAAATGCGGGTAAATGTTATCAAAAATGATACCGTCCTAATTTATATTCCATTAGTGTAATTCATGTTTGCGTACAGCCCAAACGGGTATTAAAACCGTGAGGTATGGTGGGTACGGATGCGGGGAGGGAATGGATGGATTACAGACCATTAGTTTGCTCCTAAATAAATAGAACAATTCAAATAACATATTGAAGAATGTTCATATCTTGCTGGTAATTTAATAAGGGGTCCTTAAGTCAATAAAATAGACGCAAAACTGGTGTCGGTCCATGTGTAGTTAAGTTAATGATACTCAAGTCGTATTTGAAGTTTCTATTTTTAATTATTACGCTCTAAACAATGGATTTATCTCCAAGGGGGTAAATATAGAATGTAGTTTTGCAATGATATAGCAATAATTATATTATGCTATTGCAATATTATTATTATTATTATTATTATTATTATATGTGTGTCGGGGG
>CABFWO010000920.1:142541-170190 GCA_902155825.1 Timema genevievae | reverse complement strand
GTGAGCGGGGTGATTGCCCTGGGTGCCGTGAACCAGGGGGCACAGATAGGCGCCCCTCATAAGCATTTGTGTTGTAAATAGTTTTAAAATATAAAGATCCAATATATTATAAGGGCATTAGATCAAATTCCAACGGATAATGTTGCCAAATTTTAAAAATACTTCTTGTAAACATTTAAAATAAAATTGTATAGTGTGTTGTGTTATAAGACATCAGTGTTATTAAATCGGTAAAGTGAAAAGAGCAACCGTTGTAAGCCGATGGCACCGCTACGATTTGAATTCTTTCAGCTCACAGCCCGTGAGTCACAGGCCTCGTGATGAACCTTTTCCTTCTCTCCACTATTCAATATATTCTAATAAATTGGCTGAAACAGTGAATATACAGACATTTAGACTACAAATCAATAAATATTTTGATTGTATTAATTATGATTTATCAAACTGAACAGTGATTACGTAGTAATATTCTGAACATTTCACAACTACAACAACCATTTATAATGTGTTATTTTCGATATTTTGAATTGTGTGAATAAAATACCGTATTTATACTCAAATGTATTTGTTTAACCATGTTATTCAATAATAAAAAATTGAGATGTACTCCTAGGCTGGGCCTATCAGCTATGGTGTCAGGTGACAGGTATGTGTTATGAATTAGTTATGACTATTTGAGCTTAAACATAATTAAAAAGTGCGAAGCATAACCTTTGGATGATCTAAAAAGGGTTTTTTGATTGGTGACACTCTGCACAATAAAGGTTGCACCGCTTGTTATTTTCTCCACAACAATAACCCTTAGAATTATGCTGTAAGTACGAGATGGTGTGAGTGGTGGGTATGGGGGGTCGGGGGGAGGCACTTATTTCAAGGCTGCCCCAGGCGCTGACTTCACACGCGGCGGGTCTGTTATGTGATGTCCCGATCTTCTTCCTTTGGTTGTGGTCTAGACATCTGCGTCTTCATTCTACTTTAGGTTATCATAACTTATTTTGCTTCGCCCTGGCTGCTCATTTGCTGGATGATTATATGAATATTTTTTAGAAACAACTGTTTTTATTTTGTTACTCATGAGTGTGAATTTATCATTATTAATGCTTCTTAAAACAAATATTGAACTTTATATATAATTAAGCAAATTCCGTCCAAACATATGTCTTTGGACCTTTACAATTTTTCTATCAAGTAAACACATATCGCAGCTTTAAAATTTACCGACAAAGAGTTTATAGCATTTGTGAAATCTTTTACATTTCTGCACCGTGCGAATACACGTCTGTCTACTTCAAGACCTATCAACCAACAGTCTACTACAATGTGTTGCTACTCTAAACATTTTAATATGTGTCATATTTTGCAAGAGCGAATATACATCTGTTCAGTTTATTAATTTTCACTCAACTTTCAACACATCTTACTTTAAGATTTCCGAACAAAGAATACATATCCATCTACTTTTTACAGTTTCAATGCAACAGACAGAAACCACGCGGCTATTTTGCATGCTTATCTCTTGTAGACAGTGTTTTTACAATCTCATATCAAGAGAAAGTATTGTGATCGTGAAAAAATCTATTTCGAGATTATGATGAAGCTTTACGTTTTATTTGAACAAGAACTTATAAAAGGGAATTTTACAATTCTATGTGTCACCTTGTATGTCTGTCTGTCTGTCACCATATCTGTCTGTCCCTAGCCACGGATTCGAAACAGATGGATTTTGTTCAAACTTTATATTTAGATTTTATAGGGATATACCTCAGGATGTTTTTTATTTTGACCTTAGCTTCAAATTAGGGGTAGCTTACTGATGAGTAATTTTTTTAATTCAAAACTTTTCGAAACTGGTTCTACAATTTTGATTAAAATGCTTATCTAAGATTTGTTTGACATGACAAATAGCACTATCATTAGTTTTTGTGCAAACATTTTTTAAGGGCTGTTTACAAATAGGAAATTTTTGAAAATTCAAAATATTTCGAAAATGTCTTAAACAGTTATTTAAAAAAAAGTATATCTGCAGATTGCGTGGTATTTCAAATAGCACCATTTTTTTTGTGGTAAAAACACATTTATGGGTCGTTTTAGATTAATATTACAAAATAATAAAGCCGTATACTTGTGTTTTGGGGAAAGGAGGGAGGAAATACGGCTATGTTTAGTGTTGACTGATGACTAATTTGAATATATTTTTTTAAATGCTGTATTGATTATTAATATGGTTATGTTGGCAGCTCTGCAAAGTTTGTGTTATGTTGGCTATCTCTACTTCTTACTCCCTGTAACTGTATCTTACTAGTCGTTCGTTGGTCTGATTACTGGTTAGACGTTTCTATCATAAATTATATTAAATAAATATACTGTTTACTCTATTTCAATGCGTGTATGATTTCGTTTCATGGCCTATTAATCCTAATAGTGATTTGGTTCAAATGGGTATATGATAAGTTGTTTGCATTATAAATAGTTACATAGATTAGTTTTTCTAAAAAAAAAATAATTAAATAGTATTTAACAAATAAATTATTTTTGTAAAATTAGATTTTTTTGTCTCAGGGGACTTTTACATTATCAGTAACAATGTATCTTTATTTATCTAAAATAAATTAATTTAAGGGTAGTTTACATAGGACAAATTATAGAAAATTTAAAATTTACTTAACTGACCTTGAAGATTGAATTCAAAATGGGAGTCATTTTTCATTATATATAAAAAATAATTTTTATTTTTACAAATAAATAATTTTAAGGTATTTTACAAATAATTAAATTTGAAAATTTGAATTTTGTCAACTATATTTAAACAATTTGGTTTAACATGTATAGGCCTATATGAAGAGTATTTATTGTGATTAACAAGAATATGTGTTGGTTTTTATGAAGAAGCGATAATTAAGCGTAGTTTACTCAAATTTATGTTTGTAAACATCTTCGAGGCTATAATACACAATATGAGAAAGTTTGTGCGATTGTGTCGAACTATTTATTTAGAAGTGTCAACTCAGAAGAAAGGGGTCAAAAACAAAAGTGGGAGGAGCCATCATCAAATGCAAATCTTCCTAAAAATGACTCATACGTGGAATTGATAATAAATCTGAATATTCAAAAAATACAAATACGATAAATATGGCCCTGGCAGCGTCTGGATATTCTGTGCAATATACATGTGTGCACTTTACTGCACACTTCAATAAACACCTTTCTGGCGCTCTAAGGTACATACGGTTCATAATACCTTTCAGACAGACTAGTACAGCCAGATTTTCCTGGTAGAGATTTCTTAAACACGCGTTACAATGGCAAAGAGATTGAATTTCCATAGTATTTTGTTCATAATGTCATAAGTTGGCAATATTAAACCATTATCAGTTTTTACTATTTCTCGACCCCTCGAAGAGCTAATTAACTTATTGCTGTCGTCAGAAAAATCGAGCCCGAGATTTTGATAAATCTTGACGTTTCATGACCCCCTAGTTCTTGCGATGCCGTCTGTTTGTATCTCAGACTAGAGTTGAAACCATTTCACTGAATGGTCTAAAACTTGATATAGGGTTTTACTCAGGTCCCCCGAGGGTTTATTGGAATTAGATATCTAACTCTAAGATTAAGGGTTATTTTACTGACGGGCAAAGAGCGATAAAATCGATTTTTATTTACATTCGCTCTAAGGATTTTTATTAAATTTGATTACCAAGCAATATTTAATATAATAAATAAAATTGTAATTCCCGTCGTTTTCCTGTGAAAATGACTTTAAGGTCACTTTATAGAAGCGGAAATCTCCCAATTTGATCACATATCTGCAATTACTTGAGATAAGAAATAATTTGTCATACTGTAAAGTTGTAGTACGATTAAAAATACAAATATTTTAATTTGGAATAAATTTGTATCGCAAACTAATAGTTTGAGCCATAAGCTAACATAATTTATACATTTATGGAGTACTTAGAAATATGAATTTTTTTGTTATGCTCTTTGGGAGACATAGATGTTTATCTTTTATCAATGTTTCTGTAACTTTTATATTATTTCATTTATGGGCTTTTGTGTAGTGTTTATGCAATAGTGTATACTATTTCGTTTCACAAATTTTACAAGTTTTTAGTTAATGTCTCTATTTTAAGATTATAGAAAGAGAAATTCTGTAAGGTGCACCGTATCACTTATTTTTTAAGCAGGTAAAAGTATTTATGGATAAATATATATACCTTTAGAGATTTAAAAATAAATTAGCTTATATATATATATATATCTTGATAGACGACTCTCAGCTGAATAATTCACTAGTTACTCTACACAACACACAAATTATAACTCCGCGCCAAAAACGCAGGGATGCCAAATAATATTTAAATCATTTTTGCATATTTAGAGCCATTATTAAAATATATACTTATAAATTAATTGCTATTTTCCTTAATCAATTAACTTATATCAGGAAAGTATTATTCTTAGACAATTTTTAGTTCAGAGATAAAACTAAAAATACATTTCCTTTAAAGATAGATTTTCACGCAAGAAAGCAAAATCTAAACATAGCTAACTGAATAAATAACTCAAAATGATTCGTTTTATTTAACAGCTTTTTTTATGTTTTATTCAATTTCCACACAATTTATATTACATTTAATCAATAAAAAAGCGATGAAGGGAAATTCATATGTGCCCCTTATTAAATTGAGCTGTAAATGATGTGCAAGTGTACACTTGAAAGAGAATTCGGACACCATCAAAAAATGCCAACGTCATTGCAACTTCCAAGTGACTTTGGACGAACTATTCAGTCACGGCCAAATATCTTAAAAGACTAATAAAATATTGAGATAAGAAATTATAATATTATTTACGCTCGATGGTTAGTTTTAGGTATAACAAGGGGTGGAAATACTTATCATTTCATTTAGAATAAAAACATAAATACTAAATACTAATAGTATTTTAGTAATTAAAAAAGAGTTTAGAGTGATCTTATCCTTCTCTGCCGCTGGCCGTCATAATGCCACTTTGATTGAAGGGAAAACTCAATTTCAATTTAGTAAGCTTTCAGCCCTTCTGAGGGTATAACTTATTTGAGTAGTCCATATTAAGAGATAATGAATGACTGGTTGTAGATTTCGACGCGGTGTACACAAGTTAATGAAAACTCAATGGCTTGCTATTTAGTAAAAATATTTTTTAAATTGTCTAGCGAATAACCGCTAAAAAAAGAAAGTAAGGGTTTTTTAAAGTCAAAAACACAAAATTCTCAATAAAAACATAAAACAAAATGAAAAAATTAAATATAGGCCCACATAAATAAAAAAGCTTTCTTTGGTCACAAAGGGGTCACCATAGAAATGTCTGGTTAACACAAACGTAGAGGAGTATTTAATTTTAAAAATAAATAATAAATTAAACCGTATAATAAATTAGAAAGACAAGTAAAAATAATTCAATAGCCTTTTAGTTGTTTTAGCTTTTTAACGAGATTTAATATATTTTTCTTTCTTTGTTATTATTTTGTAAAGCAGTGGTGAAAAGTCCTAAAAAGACCTAACATTAGATGATTAGTACCATTTTCATTTACTAAATTATTACAAGTAATTTAAGTATGCCTACTTGTAAGACCAAAATATTTCAAAAAAGTTACCTAATAATTTCCACTCCTGAAATATAAAAGTACATCAATGTTTATAAAATATATATTGATGATGACATCTTGCAAGAGTATAGGTTTTTGTGCTCTTCTAGATAAGTAATATCATTTTCTCATCTCACGACAAGTTCCAGGTGAAACCCTGCAGGTGAATCCGAGGGAAGAAGTGGGGTTGAGAATATTGCTATTTGCCGAAAGAGAAATACTCTCGCCGCGTCCTCGGCCCAGTTGAATGTTTGCTTTTCCGAACGGTCTCGTCCGCCAGGCTTCGTCAAACCGACAGACCTACGACCCGCAAGGCTATCGGCTTCCGATGTTGTAAACAACGGCATTTCCTCATAATCCGAGACCAAATATTGACGCATTGGCCTGTTGGTGGTTTGCCAACGCTATAAAAATAAACAAGATGGCAAGGAAGGAGGTAGGGGAGGAACAAAAAGAGACAGCGATAGAAAAAAAGATGGGGTCAAATGTCTGTATTTGTCAAGCGGTTTGGAAGTGCGCTTCCAAACTGTAAACATGTTAGGGGAGTAAGAAATATCAAGATTTTTTGTAAAATTTTGACATGTGTGTAATGGGCTACTTATATATCTAGTGTGCCCGACTTGGATCGACAGATCAGAGGTTTATACCTGCTTTCTTCCACGTTTAATACACCTTTTACTTTGTATTCTCGTTTTAACACCATCTAGCCGCTTCCCAAAGACAATTTACCAACTTTTACAGGTTCTCCAGACCCCCCCAAAAAATAGGTATTCTCTTAGTATTTTATGCGCATATCTTCAAATAATTTTATTTTTACATTGTTTTGATTAAATTTTGACACGAGAGCTATCAAGACAAATATGTCACTAATATCCGCAAAAGTGTATTTATTTGATATGTTAATTCCCAGTATTTATAAAATACCTAATAAAAAATATCTGAAAATTGCGTACTTTTACCCCAAATATTTAAAATATTAACGGTATACAGATAAATCTGAGGGCTAGCTTAGATGATATGTATCCACATTATCGTTGGGAGGAATGGGAAAACCGCCGATATTTAAACCTACACTTCCTCGTCGTTGGCAATCCAGTCTATTACGCGCTTGATGCCTAAGACCGTGTGACCAATGGTGTAGGTGATATAATAGTTGACCTCGGTGGTCTTTGGGTATAGTTCTTGCTTCAGGACTGGATACTCTTGGGTTCAATCCCAGCCAGTATTTATGGATTTTTCTTGAGCGATAAACAAACATCCGTGGCACATCTTTCTTCGGAGAGGAAGTAAATCCGTCGGTCTTGTGTCGATGGTGGCATGTAAAAGAACCCTGGAAGGTATATGAAAATACGCTTTCTGGTAAAATTGGTAAGCCCTTTCGCTATCGCTCATAGAAATTCTCGTGTGGTTATATAATCAGTCGTTTCAGAAAGTACATGCTAAGTACCTCAAATAAATAAAATATATACATTGTAATAATAAAACTAATACGATGCACACATTTTGTAAAAAAATATATACGTTTAGAGATAAACATACATGTAAGAGGTGGGATTCAAAACTGGTTTTAAAATACTGTACATAAAAGTCACGTTAGTTTTAAAGTAACTTTAAATCCAGTACTACTATTTGAGTATTTTTTTTAATAAATGTAAATTAAAGCGCACCTTTTGGATTGGTTTATAAATTATAGTATCTCAAATTTAAAAAAAGTTACTGGGCTAAGCCTTATAAGATACTTTTTTCTGTCTCAATACTAATATTAATTATAATGTTGAGTAATTATAGTAAATTCCCTACAAAATAATAGTAAATTTGTTTCAACCAAGTAAAATATGTATCACTAATAATATTTAGTGTCTCAAAAACTTTATGTTATAGTAATTATTTCAATATAATTATAAGTATTACAAGGAGATATTCAAACGAGATATAAAAAATTCCCTATATCAAATAACAGGTCCAAAATTATTCCAAAAACTGGTTTGCAGCCATTTTATATAGATGTATAGTTAACTCCAAATCATTAAAAAATTAAATATTTTTTTTGAGTGTTCTTAAACATTTATCTCTACACTCCATATACAGCTAATAATCTCTAAATATCTTCCATAAATTTGTAACATTTTTATATACGGCTTAGGTAATTTTTCTAGCAGATTTTTGAAATATATATTTTTGTGTGCTACGCGCCTTACTGCCCTTTCGGTATCTCCGCATATCTAGACTAATGAGGTAGGGGTGAAGAAGGAATAACTTAGAAGAAATGTACCCCTATTTGCATGGTGGGATAGTAGAAAGCCATTTAATACCACCCTCAATACAACTGACAGGGAATCAAACACCGAACTCTTAGTCACGTTAGTCAAATCTATTTATACTGAGAGTGATTCCTCAGGCCATTTAGCCACCAATACGGGTAAATTAAATCGTAAAAATAAATGTAACTATTCCAAGTTCAAATTTGTCTATGTATATCTTAATTACTTTTATTTATGAAATATTCATAATAAAATAACTAGGTCAAACTACTACAGAACCAACACTTTATTATGTACAGTTAAATAATTTGGAACTTTCATCTCACTCCCGTTTATTCGTCTCATATAACATTCCTTTATGAATTGTTCTCTGGTGTTTCACAACCACATATATTTGATTTGATTTGTACTGTTTAGTTTGTGCGCTGACATTTACCAAATTAAACTATCTAAAATCATGACACAATCAAAGTAGTTGTGTTATTTCCTTTACGAAATACACCGCAGTATTCCATTATTCAACTGTAATAAATAATAAATAATAATAAATTAATTGGTGGTATTACTTACAGCCCTCAGTGCACCCAAAAGAGAATAGAACCCCAGCCTCCCAAATAAGAGCAAAGAACACTATCCCACACCTAATTATCTCGGTGTACTATCGCTTTCTAAATAGAGTTTGTCTGCAATTGGGAATGACACATTAGCACTGGTTGTTGTTTGTTCTATCCTTTAGCCTAGTTTTTAAAATAGGTTTAACCCCAAAATACGTGAACACTTTTGTTTTAAAATTAATTTTATGCTAATATTATGCAAATGCAGGGTGACAGCTCAAACTCTAGAATATTATTTCATTCTAGTTTTCCAGGTGAATAAAATATATCCGGATTTTTAAAAGAATTTTCCTTCCAATGGGGAGACTTTAAACAAATGATTCTGAACGGAAATGTTTAAAAAAAGTTGTGTTTCACAAGTAGACTTTTTTTTAGCGCCGCGTATTACTACCCATTCGTGCCATACGCCCATGTAGTAATTATCCTAACGGGTTAAGAATTAGGAAGATTTAATTTAGAGGAAATGCAACCGCATTTGCGTGGAGGTAGAGTGGAAATCAATTTAGTAAAAACTACACACAGTGCACCCAACCGGGATCGAACGCCAATATCCCCGTCTTTGAAAGTCTAGTCCAACACGAGAGTAGTGCATTAGAACACGAGGCCACCGAAGCGGAATACAAAAAATTTGATTACTTGAGCAATTATTATTACTAAGTATTTCTACTTGATTTCTTGGTTAGTAGACCAAGTCACACAATTCATAACAACTTAAACATCAATTATGTCTTAAAACAATCTAGACTACTACAAGATGTGACGTTGTTAAAACCATAAATCGTTGGGAGACTTTAGCACAAGCCCCCACAGATAGGACCCCTCCATTCTCCCCGCCCCCAAAAATAATTCAGGGTACAAACGTGGAATTACTCTACATTCATATCACACTTTTTTTAAGGTCTGGGTTGGAAATTAAGATTATTCCACTTGTGATGTTTCATCAGCCACAAGTAGAGTGTCGGCAATATGTTTTTGATTTTTAGTACCACGTCTTACTATCCATTCGGGCTACACGCTTAGGTACTATTTAAGGGACAAGGTACAAATATTTCAGTTCATTTCATTATTAGATTATAGTTTATAATTTAATCTGGTCCTTTCCAAGCTTGGGTTGACATACAATGGTGAAATGTACCTTGTACCATTTAAGAAACGTTCAAATTGAATACTTTTTTTAAAAAATAATTTCATTTAAAAGTTATATCTTTCAGAGATGCAAAATGATTTTAAACATTCAAACCCATTTTTACTTAGAAAAGCTCTAGAACATTTTTAGACACATTTTAGATTGGGCCAAAGATTAATGTCCATTTAATTTGTTTCTGTAATAATTGAGGTTCCCCCTTAAAAAAAAGTTGATTAAACAAAAGTCGTAATGCCTAAATAAAACATTTAAGGCTCTTGAAAGTAATAAAGAGATAAGAAGAAACTCGGTTTAAGTTGTAACATCCTCGATTCATCATTCATTCTTTCTTTTTGTCTCCACTTCTCTCTTTTCTCCACCCTCATATATTCATGTCTCTCTGTCTGCCGTATCCTCCGACAAACTCTGTTAAATTTCCGTGGAGGTTGGAGGGGTAGGTTCGCTATTGACGTTGAACAGACGACAGAAAGAAATCTGCTGCGCCAGCAAGGATCACAGGCGTCAGCCGGGACTGGCTGCAGTTTTTTGGGTTTTTTTTTTTTTGGCACTCGTCCTGTCGGATGTTGGCCGACTCAGAATAATCAACCCCTGGGACCGTGTTCGATCCACGGTTAGAGCTCCTCCCCCTCTCTTTCCATTCGACACGGTGCACACACAAAATAATATTCCCCTGGTGGGAGTTACTCAGTAGAGAAAAGGAAAGTAGAGATCAAAAAAAGGGGAGGAGGAATAATAATAATAAATAAAACCCACTTCCGTGGCCGCGTGGTCTAACGCGCTACTCTCGCAGTATAATAGTCTGCCCATGACGAAGAGAGCAAGGTTCGAATCTCGGTCGGGTGCTATAAGGGTGATTTTTCCAAAATAGTATTCCACTCTTCCTTCACGCAAATGCGGGTACACTTCTTATGTATATAGCTTCCCTAATCCCTAAAGCCATTGGCTTAATTAGTACAAATATATATAGCCCGAACGGTTAGTAAGATGGGGTGTTTAAAACAAAGTGACGTTTGCAGAATTTTTATGGCATTATTTTCGATGATTTAAATGCAATTGCAAATGAAAAAAAAACATTATTTTGACTCAAACTATATTACTTTTCATATTTAATCATTAATTCCAAAACCAATTACCAATTTTGAACTCATTTTCGCTTAGTTAGCTAGAATTTAAAAAAATATATAATTGAATAAAACAAATAATACAATTTGTTCAAACATTTTGTGCAGTGACAAATAATATTTCGGGCATTGGGCCCGAATACCCGGTACCCGAATTCTGTGAAGTAAAAATGCTATGTAAAAATAGCTCAAATTTCTTTATTGTTGTAATTAATTAATTCGAGCTTAGAAGATGATCCTTGATGCTCAGACACGGTCAGACAAGATTTACTGTTAGCTACAAAATTTAAATTTAAATTTAAACATGGTTTAGGATAGTATGTAATGCACAACGCATTTAAAGTACGATTGTAAAAATATAGCGTTGAGTCAAGTAGAACATAAACATTATCAACATCTGAGAAAAAGCTGATTATATTCTGGAGTGAGTGATATAACGAGTTCTAAGTTTAATTACATGAATTATTTCACAACTAAATCAATGTTATATTGAAGAGAGGACAAACAAGAGTGGAATGCTTAGTTTAATATATTTTTTATTTCATAAATAATAAGAATAAGTTTTGTAAATATACATAGCTATAACTGCGCAAATAGTTTATAAATATATTACCAGCAGATTTGGCTAATCGCCGATGAAATTCACACTTATATGAGAGTTAGAGTCTCGAAATACCGCTGGATGCATTCATGTAATGTAATGTCTCAAATTTTAAACCTTATGTTTTTTCGAAAAGGAAGGATGAGACTACAGTTTAATGTTTTATTTACATTTTATATTTTAATTCGGGAATTCTCTTTATTTTGTAGGGTTATTTTTAATTATTCATTTACATTTTAAAATATTCCAGCCGTTCAGGCAGTTCGGAAGTCTATACATTTATTTTATATTAAATGTGCTTACTGGGTGCGTTGGATGATGAAACAAAACGAAAAGAGCTGATCCAACACTGAGTTATCGTTCTAAGAGAAATACACCTTTTCCTCAGTACAGAGCGGTTGCCTTTTCCAGCCAACCAGAAAGACAGGATTCCAACTACTCTCATGTGATAGGTCGAGAGTGTTAGTCCACTGACTCGGCGATGTCATCAGAATTTGAAAAAGACGCGAGGTAGAAGCGAACTCTCATTGTTACCTGAGAAAGAGACGCGTAGTGACTAGGGATAGATAGCCAGATTATAAGTCATCTTTATGTATATTTCTGTAATTGTCGCCCAACCAAGGGGCATTAAATCGTCGTGGGTGGAAGAGGAGGAATTCTTCAATTGATTACCCAACGAAGGGGTCACCAGGATTCTTCAATTGGTGCCCATCGAGGGGCTTCTATTGACCTCTTAAATTGACGAGCCAACGTGGGGCTTCTTAGAGTTCTTCAATTGGCACCCAACGAGGGGCCTTTGTAGAGTTGTTCAATAGGAGCCCAACAGTGGGGCTTTCAGCATATAAGCCTCTTTAGACTTCTTCAACTATAAATGCATTTTTCCAAGGAGTGGGTATTTCGAAGGTAGCTTAGTGAAGATTCACCTTTGTTAGAATGGAGAAAGTATGGGGAAACCAAAGTGGTAACATGTGGAAATATACCCTAATGTCACCCGGGGGAGATTAAAATTTCAAACTCCCCACCATCAACAATCCAATGCAAATTAGCTCCCTAGATCGTATGAGCACCAGTATAGATATCAGAGTGTTTATTTTGTCTCCACGTTTCCCTATCCGTTCGGGTTGTACGTATATGAACTAGTTACGTTAATGTGTTAGGGATGAGAAAGGTTGACTTTAAATTAAGGGTACTCACATTTGTGTGGAGGAAGAGTGGAAAACTATCCAGGAAAAAACACCCCCAGTATATTCGACTAGGATTCGAACTTGTATCTCCTTGTGACCAGAATTCCAGTCTATTGTGAGAAAGATGCCTTTTACCAGGGTTTCCCAAACTTTTTATACCGAAGGAGTACCAGAACAAATACATGCTGGGTCCATCATAAAAGTGTTTGCATTAATCGTAATAACAATCAATACCGACAGTTAAATTATACAAGTCTTTTACTTAATAAATGACTAAATATTAAAAGAAAAACTATAATTCACAATTACTTATTGATGCAACAATTTCCACTTATAAAAAGCAAAATTTGAATCAGTATATATTTTATCTACTCATTAGAAGCTCCAAAATGCTCAAATATTTTAAGATATGGCTGATAACTGTGAGTGTAGATCCTTATATAGCCTGTTTTTAAATTTAGTTTTTATAGCAACATAATATAATAAAAAAATTATCTTGAAGAAATGATGTTGCGAAACGCACAGAGGTGTACCGGCAGATTAAAACCGGCCTTGGACTAAAATATGGTGGCCCTTAAAGCATATATTAATATCAACCACTAAATATATGTTTCAATGTTAGCTGAAGTGACAATTTACGTTTTTATTCTTAGATAATTTAATCCCGAGGCCATTTTTTTTTACATTATCGATTATTAGTATTTACTTTCTACCGATATGAATAAAAATGCTTATAAATGCTTAGACAATAGCTGGGTATCTTTACTTATATATTTAAGTTTTTAAAATGATCCTCCACTTGCTACTTGTTTAGCTCACTAAACAGATTAATAATTTACGTTTGTGTTAAGAGATTGTTTACAAACATCATCTCCCAACAGGATGGTTTTACTATTATTAATTCAATAGTTTATCCTCACAAACGATATATTCTGGGCACCTCAAACTTTCTCGCTGGAATTCTTGATTAAAATTTAATAAAAGCAATAATTTTCAATTGAATGAATACATTTATTTTAGTTTAAAGTAGACTGCCCAAATCAAACCATCCCACCGAGATATCTCCCAGCATCCCGGTGGCCCAGTCCACCCCTGAAAACGCATAAAAATCTTCAAAGTTTGATTCATTATTTTAGGGTATGATATTTTAATCCAAAATTGTTTAATTTCTTCCGGCGGAAATTTTAGTTTTAAAATATAATTTGTTGAACTTTCTATAACTTTTTTTTCTATTTTAAAGACAATTACTTGACACGGGGCAGATGTTCTTTATTTTGATTTGAAAAAATTGGCACAAGTCTCACAGAGACTGAGATAACTATGGTGGAGGCCAGTTTGAAAAAACGCTGTCTTAAAGCACTCAACAACAGCAGCAGGTAGCAGAATGTATATGTTTCTATTAAGAATTTCAATGCAATCTTTAAATAAATGCTGGTAAATTTATTTAAAATTCATCCCGTTCCTGTGTCTTTAGATTAACAATAAGTTTAACTACAAGATTAGGACAGCCCAAGCAAGCAACAATAAGAAGGCCACTAGAAAATAATAATGAAAATTATGTATAAGGAGCAAACTAAGCTTAGTTGGTATTTTGCCTTTAAAATATATATATATATATATAAAATGAATTTTTGGTAGTTTGCCATATATATATAATATTATATATAATAAAAATAAGAGCCTATTTAAGCAATACTGTAAGGAATTGAACAGCTATATATTTGTTGTACGATAGAGAAAGCACTCTTAAATTAATGTCAGTTCATTTTTAACTTAATGCTTGTCATGTAAAATAATAATCCCGTCCATGTCTACGTAAACACAAAAGTACAATACAAACGAGACAGCCATTACGATTACAGATAAAGAAATCAATACTATATGTTAAAAGGTTTCTGTGACACAATAGTTGGGTTTTTTTCCTCTAGAAAAAAAGACACACTTTTTACTTAACATTTCCACTATATTTCAATATACCTGTCATATAAATTACTATTGGTGGACATAAAATACAATAATTTACCTAAGTTTCATTTTATAGCGCAATACGAATTGCCAGGGAGATATTTTATGGTCGTGTATTAATGATTTTAACTTATATTTATTTATATTTTATTAAGACTATTTGTTTGTTTATATATTTGAGAGTTGTTTGTACGCTGTTCTTAAGGTGAGTATGTAGGGGACACGAGAAAAGTCTAGTAATTTTACAGTTTTTATAGCGAGACACTTTTTTGGCCCAAAAAAAATTTGCTTTAGTACAAACATATAGTTTAATTTTCTTCGTATGGTGATGAAAACAATTATCATGAGCAGAGCTGCATTAGATTCAAACTTTTTAAATGTACGTTTATTGTCAACTAAGGTATATAAGAGTAATTTATATTATCCTAGCCAATAAACCGTGTTTAGCACGAGTTTAGTATTTTCTGACATTTTGAAACTTTTCAAAAACCATCGCCTTCCCGTTTTCCTTTCTTAGTGGCAGAATTTCATAAGACCTAAAAAAAAAGTCTGATATATTATTTAAAAGGAGCTTTCTCATCTTTCCAGCTCAAGTGGCAAGGAAGTTACGAAACTCCTTTTTAACCTCCTTAAAGACTGAATTAAAAACAACACCTCTGGTCCATTACCTAAAAAATACCCTTTTCTGCCAAGTTAAATCTTTCCAACGCAAGCAGTTTTAATTATATGGAAAAAAACACCTCTTTCCACCTCAACCCATCAGAGGTTGAATTTTAAAAATTAAAAAAAATCAACTCTCGGCCGTTACCTAAAAATAACCTCCATGCAAGGATTAATCTTTTTACATCAAGTGGTTTGGAAGATCCGAAAAAAACATATTCACCGTTACACCACCTTAGAGGCTAAGTTTCGAAAATCCTAAAAAGCCCTGGCCTCTTATCTAAAAAAAACCTCCATGCCAAGTTTAATATTTTTGGACTCAAATGGTTTGGAAGATACGGAAAAACCACTCCTTTACCACTTCAAACCCCTAAAGCATTGAATTTCAAGAAATCTCAAAACCTCTTTCCCACTACCTTAAAAGACCTTCCATTCCAAGTTTCATCTTTCCAGCTCAAGTGTTTTGGAATATAGGTAAACCCCTCGTCCATGGACTCCCCCCCCTCATTTCAAGGGTTAAATTTGAAGAAATACCAAAAACGCTATTGCCCGTTACCTAAAAAAGAACCTCCCTGCCAATTCCAGCTTTAATCGTTGGAACATACGGTTATATATTTTGTTAATGTTCCAATCCCCAATTCACCCCCTTAGGGGTTGAATTTTACAAAACCCCTCTTATCAGATACTTACGACCTGAAAGGAAACTTTCTGCTGAATTTAAAGATCCCAGCTCGAGTTATTCTGGAGATACGTCAAGGATTGCGTGAGTCAGGGCTTTCGTCTTTATATTATTTATATATACAGGATGTCCTCCATGAAACTCCACTTTACTTAACTGTATTTTCTTAAAAGGTTGGAATTGAATAGTAGACACCCTGTATATTTAAGAGGCGAGGAAATAATTAATACAATACTAATTTAAAGCTAAGTCCCCCCTCCCCTTTTAATAGAAATGTCTAGGCACGACAGTGCATGCCAATAAGAAAGAGGCGAAAGAACACTACAAGACTTCTTATTTCAAGGTTAAGAATAAACCTCGCTGCTAGTACGCAAATATCTTAAAATTATCTGTTGTAATCTTATGAGAAAAAAATTATTGTATTTGTTAATTGAAGGCTCAGTATAGAACCCCTTTTCATCAAAACTAGTCATAGTTCCGCAAGTATTTCTATCAATAAAACTCAAACTATAGGGTTGTTAATGAATCTTTCTGTTGGAAACTTTCTAATTTGTTTTGGCATGAACCATAATTTGAAATAAGGCATCGTAGAGTTAAATATTTCATTAGAACTGAACGTCTGCTCGGCAATTTATAACTTACCAAGGCGGTCCCTTAAGACCAAGATTATTTCATTTAAAAAAAATGTTCTTCGATGATCGGAGGCTATCCGCTTTTGAAATCAATAACATACAATTGATTTTTCAAACCTTTGATGCGATTCTTCGAAATTGTAAATAATCTTGCCCGAGTTTACCTTTTTTTATTTAGGAAACAAAACCAATATCACTGGAATAATATTGGTTTCAGCCAGTGCGCGCTCTCGATGAATTATGTATGCCATGAAACTGTCTACTATGGCTTTTAGAAGTACCGTCCATGAAGAAAGCCGTGATATTTGCAAGAGATTCTCTTCCTTTCCTCGTAGTCAATGCCAGGATTCTGTCCATTTTCCTCTGATAGCCAAAAATAAAACCATAGCCAGTGACCATTTGTAAAACATATTAAGGCGAATCAATATCATCAGCGATGATCGATTCGTCATGTGAACATTATAATGAATATGATTTATCTTATGTTTGATCAGAAGACTATCTCCTTTCATCCTACTATGCGAGGGGCTTTGACCGAATATGATTGATGTACAGAGTATACAAAAGTGCATGACTCTTTTTTTTTAAACACTGAGTCCTACTATGTATTCAGGTTATATGCATATGCACTAATTACGCTAATTAGCTAGGGAGGAGGAGGGTTAAATTTAAAGGCACTTCATCCATATTTGCCCGGAAGGAGAGTGGAAAACCATTTCTAAAAAACCACCCTCAAG
Source organism: Timema genevievae (assembly GCA_902155825.1). Taxonomy (NCBI): domain Eukaryota; kingdom Metazoa; phylum Arthropoda; class Insecta; order Phasmatodea; family Timematidae; genus Timema; species Timema genevievae. Next base: position 152,966 of record CABFWO010000920.1, on the reverse strand, counting down.
TGAACCGACCAAGATTCTAACCTGTATCTCCCTGTTAACGGCAGTATAGTCTAACATGAGACTGACGCCTTAGGCCATGCGGCCACCGAAGCAGGTTATGGCCATTTTCTTTCCGCTATTGCAACAAAGTCAATGTACAGCAATAACCTAACCTACGCACGTGGTCTAAGCTCATTTAGTTTGATTGTACGGTTACGGGAAGGTCGAGGTTCGAATCACGTCCAAGTATGCTGAGTTTTCCTAGACGATTTCCCACATCCATGCAAGTTGAGATGCATTTCATATATGTTCTACCTTCCTCATTACCACTTTAGCGTATTTATTATTTAAAGTTAAACGTACCTAAAAACACGCAACACCAAGTCAAAACTTTCCAAGTGAAAACGCGTAACAGTAGGATTGCTAAATTATTCTACATACCTCCTTATCACATCATTACCTCCTTTACACATCCTTACTACCTTATATTAAAACGTTATAATAGCCCTTCCGTTAAATCTATCGATAAATAAAACTTTAACTCTGAAAGCGCAGGGTTTTAATCCTTAATTAGAGGAACTACGAGTTGTTCTAATATTTTTGTTTACAATACTCACTCTAGGTGGATGTTGGTCCAGTTTAATAAGACTAAGTCTACTCAATTTCAATCTTGAATTAGAAACAGTACAAATCGTTGTTTTGATATTTCAGCAATAGAATAAAAGCCAGGTGATATTTGCAATGACTTCCTCCTGTTCGGGTAGAATGTGGAGACTTATCTTTGTGGACTCTCCCTCCCCCCACTTTTTTTTAGCACGGCGTCTTACTACCTGTTCGGATTATACGCCTATGTACCAATTAATCTAATGCAGCGGCTCCCAACCTTTTTTCGCTGGCGTACCCCTTGGCAGCCCGCTTCCATAAATTGTGCCATTAATATTTAGCAAAATGTTTAAAATTACAACATTAGTAGTTATTTATGATTTATTTGTTGAAACTGAAAACAAATGGGTTAGTAATGGGATTAAAAAACAATGTGATGATAAGCTGAATAAAGAGTGCAGATATCTTTACATTCAAAAAGCAAAAGTTACAATAAAAACAAACACATTTAATTTATTTATTAATAATTATTATAAATACTATTTTATGTTTGAAATCGAAATTATTTTCTCAAGGTCAAATATAGAAGAAAGCCCGCATCAGTCCTCACCATATCGTTGAGTTAATTTCTTAACTTTTGTTTGATCTTTTGTCTTACGCTGCTAGCAATTCTAGCTCTTTCCGGCATTAATCAAATATTTTCGCGTACCCCCAAAAGTCCTGGCACGTACCCCTCGCTGGGAACCGCTGCTCTAATGGTTTTAGGGATTAAGAAAGATATATTTAGAGGAAGTGTACCCGCATTTGCGTGGAGTAATAGTGGAAAACCATTTTATTAAAAAACACCCTCAGTAGACCCCACAGAGATTTGAACCTCGATCTCTCCGTCATCGGAAGTCTGGTCTAACACGAGAGTATTGCGGCCACCGAAGCGGTTCTCTCCTTTTATTGATCCTTGCCGATAAGAGATCGGGCTGTTGTCAGATTCGATGACCTTAGTGGTTCTCTTCGTCTTCTAACACGTGCAGATAGATTTCGGATATGTGTGAAGTCTCGGTGGCAATGAAACCGATGGCAGTTCCTCCCTCGTTCAATTGTTCAACGTGGGTCTGGCCTCGAAGAATATGGGACTGATGATCATTGCACGTGAGATGGCATACTAACACCGACATTCTCATCCCACAAGAGGTTCCTTAGATCAAATGGAACATCCCACCCAACTGGATCGGCTGTTGGGGCTATTTAAAAAAAAAAGTGTCTTATTTTGGTGTGTTGGCCAGTAGTGCTCACAATATAATACAAGAAAACATGATTAGGAGTTTGAAACGTCCCCATGTAAAAGTTGTTAAAGGATTTTACCACAAATATAAGGTAGCTTGTTTCAATTACGGATGATATTAAAAACAATAAACTAGTACTTGTGACATTTAGCGGGGAAAACGTAGATAAATGCGTCAGTTTTGTATTTTTTTATATATAAACGGAGAGGTGAGAGTTCGTACCCAAGCCGTGAGTACCAAGGTTATTTTTCCTAATTTATTTATTTATCTACCTTCATACTAAGGCAGAGAACTTATAAAACTAAATAATCTCATATTAAAACAGTTCTGGTAAACATTTTAAAACCAGGAGGTTGTTGCGTTCACAGCACGTTTTATTTGTTGAAGGGTGACCTGGTGGTCTAGGGGTAAGGTGTCAGACTTCTGTGCTGGGGGTCCGGGGTTCAATACTCGGTCCCGGCACAGATTGATCTGATTGCCAAACCCTTCCTTCACCTCTGACAAGATGTGTGTTAATCACAACTTGTGAATGTGAGGAATGCCAGGCCTCCACTGTGGTTCGGATTCCACGTTAAACTGTAGGTCCTCCATTTCATCTCACAATCACCCTACCATTGCACATTAGCATAAGTGCTTATAACCCGAACGGGTAGTAAGACGCGGTGCTAATAATAATAATAATAATAATAATAATAATAATAATATTTGTTGAGCAATTTATTCTAAAACCAATATCTCCAAGTGTATTAATTTATATAGGTATTTTCTCAAAATATAAATATATATTTCAATGTATGTTTTGTACAACCTGTATCCTATATTATAGGACACATGGCTGCTAGTATATATACTTTCTGAGTCTTATATTTATGTATATGTTCCAATGTATGTCTTGTACACCCTAATACTCTGTATTATAGGAACATTGGCTGAAAGTGTTTTGACTTCCTATGGGTTTTCAATAATTATATCTGAACCTATGTATGCTTGAATACATCCTGAATGGATATAATCTCCCTTTGCCAACTCTAATGCATGTTTACTCTATTTTGCAACAGCATATGGAAAGTGGTTTCACATATTGGCTTATTCCCATAGTCAGTTAATCAACGAGGCCAATTATAGCTCTAAAGTCCGGACTTTTGAGGTTCTATCTTATAGAGACTGCTAAAATAATAAAGTAATTGTGTGAAAGTATCTTATGATCATGGCGCTACGGTTTGGTATGTAGTATTAAAAGCGCTGTCTTAAGTTAAAGTTGTTTGTAGGTTAATGTCAGGTATATATTTATGTTCGCAATGTGAACTTTAAATCACCGTAAAATTTTCCCTTTTGATTCAGTTCCAACCAGTGTCAAAATATACGATTATTTGCGTATGTTATCACTATAATTGTAATTTAAAGTAGAACGCCAACTTTACGAATTAACAACCAACCGAATTACCGCAACCAATACACTAGGTCATCTCACTTGATAACTATTCCTGTCCATTACTAAATTATAATTTGATATATTTAATAATTCATCTATTTTAAAAAGTGTTTAGTTATTGTTATTATTATTATTATTATATTATTATAGTGCATTATTAAAGTATTAGTGTTGTTATTTTTTCCACAAAAATGTTTTTAATAACTTAATCCAAATATCCGAATAGTTTATTTATTTATTTGACGTGTTTAACATATAGTTTCTGAACTGAATCTGCACACGAAAATTTTTATGAGCAAGAACAAAAGGGCTACCAATTTTTACCGGGAAACGTATTTTCAAATACCTCCCAGGGTTCTTAAACATTCTACAATCGACATGGGACCGACGGCTTTACTTTCCCGCCAAAGAAAGTTGTGTTACGTATTTGTATCACTCAAGATAAATCCGTCGACACCGGCTGGGTTTGAACCCATGAACATCGGGTCCTGAGGCGAGCACTTTACCACCCCAAGACCACCAAGGATCGACTATCCAAATAGTTGATTATCCTAAATACTCTTGTCATGAATTAATTCGGATAGTCTTATGTTTTATTGTACTACAGTTTCTAGCGTGATGGGTATATGTTTAGTGGTAAGCACGCTGTCCTAGGTTAAGTTGGTCTGCAAATTTTATGCTGATTAAAACTCTTTGTTTAGAGGGTAAACTTTAAATTTAACATATCTAGTCTACCAAAATAGACTTTTTAAAAAACGAATTAATCATCATGGGCTTTTTGAATGGTTTATTTTAACGTATTTTACCATTTTAAAACTGGTTTTAATGAAACCAACCTTTATTAATTAACTCGTCAAATTCCAATCCTATTAATTTTTAGTAGCATCACAAAGAACTAATTTTTAATTGGATTTTTGCTAACGTATAGTTTATACATATATTTTAAAGTACGAGTATATTCTATTCTATCCACTCAACGGTGGGTATTTTTGTAACTTTGGCCTTTTCTGGTAGTTAAAAAGTTTCTTAAAACTACTTTGTATTCCAACTTGCGAATACGTTTCGTCACTTTGTCAATTGAGGGGTAGGGACGCGCAATACATGAAGACTACCTAGTGGGTTCCGCTTAGCCTCTCCAACTCAATCCTGATCTCACCGCCAAGTGGTATACCCCGAGATCTGAGTAACATGGTGGAGGGTGGGTTGAACCCCAGCGGAAACCAGGTCAGGTGCATATAAAAAACAGGAGACTGGTCAGGGCTAAAACCAACAAGTTTGGAACACGGTTTGGCCAGATGACTCCCAGCTTGGTGAGCTGGGAGTGAGAGAGTTGGTGATGATGAGTTAAGTAATCATCAGTACCCTAATCTTCAGTTAGAGAAGTTTACCACCAAAGGAAGGTATATCTGAGGATTTATGAGAGAAAGACCACTACTCGGGTGTAAACCATGAGAGGCTTAGTAATCTGGTGGCCGATACAAACCAAAGTACTCGAGAAAAAAGTAAAATTTTGGATTGGAAACAATGTGGACAGCTATAATCTAATAAAAGACCCATAAGCGGTGAATTGGCACACTGACTGGATGAATGTAGGAGATTTTGGACATGATGGATGAGAGGAAAGTGGATGTCCTGGGCCTGAGCGAGACAAAGTGGCGAGGGTGCGGCGTGAGGGAAGTAAGGAATGGCTTCATTTTGCATTGGATGAGAAGAGTTGACGGGAGGAGAAACGGAGTAGGCTTTGTAGTGAGAGAAGGGCTGCAGGTGGATGTGGTAGGGACGAATGACAGGATAATAAAGATGTCAATAACTGATAAAGGAAGATGATAAAAGTGTATGCCCCACAAGTGGGGTGCCCAGCAAAAGAAAAGGGCAAATTTGAGGAATATCTAGAAAGGTTTATGGGAAGCGAGTGGCAGGTAGTAATGGGAGATCTTAATGCAAAAGTAGGAAAAGAGAGAAAAGGGTTGGGAGGTGTTAGGGAAGAGAAACGAAGAGGGTATAAGGCTGTTGGATTTGTGAGCAAAAAATAAAATGAAAGTGGTAAACAACTGGTATAAGAAGGAATGAGAAAGTCATACGATCACTTATTACAATTGAAATGGGGAGCAAAGGTTGGTAGTAGACTACGTTCTCATGGGTGAAGAAATGAAAACAGACAGTAAAGATCAAGGTAATATAAAGTGTGTCCGTAGATACCGAACACAGGTTTCTGGTGGCAGACAAAGGGATGGGAATATAGAAGAAAGGTAATAAGACAAGAAAGACGAATAAGCGTGTGGAGGCTAGAAAATCTAAGAGGAAAGAGAGCTGGACCTAAGAAAAGCAAGAAGCTTAATGCTTAAGGATGTGTTGCAAAGTGTAGAGGTGGGATAGAACAGGTTTAAGAACAGTTTTGTGGGAGTTGCAGGAGGTATGTGGAAGGACAAGTGATAAGAGTAAAGAAACACCCCGGTGGAACGAGAGGGGAAGGAAGCAAAAGAGAAGAAGAATAATGCATTCAGAAGGCGTTTAAAGAATAGGAATGAGGACACAGAAGAAGAATTTAGGGAGAAGAAAAAATGAGCAAAGCGGGTGGTACGGGAAGCCAGGAAGGTTTGGATGCAATAATAGGAAGAAGGTATTATATAGCAAGATAAGTAACAGGAGAGAGGGAACAGACAATAAGTTGTAATGATCGATGAAGAAGGAATAACGGTGAGACAGGAGAGGAAGAAAAGGAACAACGAATGAGATGTTTAGAGAAGATTTTCAACACGGAAGAAGAAAGTGACGAGGGTGAAACAGAGTAGCAGGAAGAAATAGCAGAAAAGGAGGAAAGAGATCCCACATGGAAATAAGTGAAGGGCGCTTTAAAGAGGATGAAATATGGAAGAGCACCGGGTATTGATAATCTGACTGTGTAAATGATATGATTCGCAGGTGAAGCGGGTATACAATGTTTATTCAGGGTGCTTAAAGTGATTTGGAAGGAGAACAAGGTACTAGAAGACTGGAAAAATTGAGGTATAATATATATTTTCAAGAAAGTGGACAGGAAGAGGTTTACACATTTTAGGGAAATAACGCTGATGTACCACTGTACAAGAATATATGAGAATATACTGGAAAAGAGAATAATTAATCAAATGAAACGAAGGTGAAAAAAGGAACAGCACTGATTTAGGGATCATAGATCTACAGTACAGCTTTGCCATACGATGGCCGATGGAAAGAATATATGAATTTTGGAAAGACTTAATAATGGTATTTATATATGTGTAGAAGGCATATGATAGAGTGGATAGAAATAAAGTTTGGAAAGCGATGTAGGAGGCCTAAGTGGAAAGAGGAGTTGTGAGAGTGAAAAGTATGTGGTAGGATAACAGAAGTTGTGCTAAGAGTCAGAGTGGGAGCACGTATTGGTTCCAAATAAAAAATTAAGGGAAGGAGGGGTTCCTTATCATCACTACTATTTGTTATGTTAATTGAAATGGTCATGAATAAAGTGGCATGAAATCTTGAGGAGGAAAGAATGAAAGCCATGATGTTTACTGACGGCTTTGTTGTATAGGGGAGAGGGGAGGAGGTACAGTAACAACTACAGTAATGGAGTGAGGAAGTGAAAGAGGTTGGGGTGAAATTTATCATGGTGAAGCGTGAAGGGATGGTAATGACAAGGAAGAGGAAAAGGCCTAATAAAGCTATAAATTTGGATAGAGTAGAGCTGGTAAAAGTACAAAACGTAAACTATCTTGGAAGCATGATTGAGGTGAAAGGTAAAAGTAGAGAGTATCTAATGATAAGAGGACAGCAGGACACATATTAAGAAAAGGAGTGCCCTTGAAATGTAAGGAAGTGTTTTACAGAGCGTACTTTGCACCCTTGTTCACACATGAAACAGAAACGTGGACAATGAATGTAAGTGCGACTAGGAGAGAAGAGGCCATGGGAATGAAGTTTGTGAGAAGCATGTTATCTTTCACGAGACGAAACAAGATTAAAGAATGAAGTTATCCGGGAAAGTGTGCGGGTACAGGGAGTACATGAGATAATAGAGGAAGCAAGACTGAGATGGTATGGGCATGTATTAAGGATTGAGAAGGAGAGAATGCCAAATAAATTTAGAAAGAAATAATTTAGAAAAAAGACCGCAAGGGAAGCCAAGAAAGAGTGGGAGGAGCAGATAATAGAAAGTTTCAAGTAAGAGGAGAGTAAGGGAAGCAATTAGAGGAGTAAGAGTGGTGGAACGATAGAGAAATATGGAGGCATTTTACTAAACTTACACTGCCACAGGCTGGAAATAGTTAATGATCATTTGATATGATGATGATTTTGTCAATTGAGGTCACCTCTCAAAGCGACAACATATACGAAGCGATTGAATACGAAAGTGTTTTCTTAGTAACTTTCCAACAGTTAGGAAAGCTCAAAATTAGCGTTAACTACCTACACCTACACCAGTAAGTAAAGTTAGTACAGTCCAATTATCTTAGGAAGAACCTTTTAAAAAATACACACTTTTTATGGCCAACAATTAGTATTAATGTCATTTTATAGGTACGGTTTTGATCAAATCTATTAAGAGTGACCACCTCCGGTCACATGACTTGACGTTTGAATAGGTGAAATTAGATATAGTAAAATTTTTAGCTGATTCTTACTATGAATATTGGAGTTTACGTTAAAGTGATAGGTATGTGAACTAATTTGAACTACAAGAAGTAAAATGTTTTAATATTATAAAACTAAATACATTATCAGCAACTGATTAAATTATATGACATTAAAATATAGCCCTGGACTTGGCACACACAGAAATGATTGCTCTCTCATTTAGAGTATAAAATTAAACTTTATGTTCCCCAAAGACTCGCTTTGTTCGTTAGATGTTCATTTCATTTATTTAAACAAAGTAGAGGCAGGGAAACTGCATTTCACGCTCACTGTCGGGGTAAATTCCACCGCGCGATGCTAACATTCACTGTTCCGTCCAATTTAGGTTTATATTACTTTTAGTTTGAGCTTTTTAAAATGCACTTTATAAAATGGAGGGAAAAATACTAGTGCATCCCAAACAAATTAAAACCAGGACCAAAGGCTTGGAACTAGGGGAAGGGGAGGGGAATTAGTACACTAACCACCACAATCTCTTACTGGTGGAGTAAGAGGAGTAGAGGGAGTTTTACGAAAAGTTGCGCAACTATTTAATAATGATTTTCGCGACCAGTAACGTTGAAACAGATTGATTAGACTCGTCCTTTATTTGTATGGCTTAAGGTGGGGATGTAGGAAACGCGAGAAAAGGCCAGTATTTTTGCAGACTTTATATAAAACCATTTGTTTGGCCAAAATAAATAAAATATTGTTCCCGTACAAACATAAGAGTTTAATTTTCTTCACATGGTGATATCGACGATTGTTGAATATATGAGATGAGCATAGCAGCATTAAATGAGAAACTTTTAAAATGAAGAGAAAAAGTTGTCACTAATTTCCAGGATATCCTTGATAGATATTCAAGAACGATTCCTGTCACCGTATGGTTAAATTTAAACTCTAAATTTGTACTGAAGTAATATTTGGTTTCTTTTGACCAAAAATAGTTTTGTTATAAATACTATAAAAACACTTAACTTTTCTATCGTTCCCTACATACCCACCTTAATATTCAATAATATACACACATGAATCAAACGAGCCCCTAACGTGTTATTTTGTATTTATGCAGGAGCGAGGAAAAACAGTGTAACCTATTTGTAAGCAAACCTTTAATTCAAACAAGTGCCGATGTTTTGATCAATAAAATTGTATCTTTATTTATACAATCAATTAAAAAAGATCAATAGAGCTCAGTATGAAATAGTGATGACTGTATATTTATTGTATTAATGGCATTTTAATCTTATTAGTTACTAAACATCATTTTTCGAAGATTGGAACCAATAAATCCTTTTTATTTTTATTTTATTTTTCTTCAGCCTTATTTTTACATCTTTCTTCTATTCATAAAATCAATACATATATATATTTATATTTTATTTAATATTTATATACAGGGTGTTTCTAAGCTCACTGCCCAGGCTTGAGCCACAGCATTTTTGCGCAGAAATAAATAGAAAATACTAGAAAATAGAGGTCGGTAAAAGTTATCGTGCACTACTTTAATGCAAGTTGAATTTAGACTCAACAACGCCGGGAGTAGGCAGCTATAAGTACGTACGTGTTCAACAAGTTGCATATCATTAGGCGGGCACATCACAGTCGGTGCTCAAAACTACCTCCCCCTGCCACAATGCACAGTCCATCGGTTGCATTTGACGCACGCTCACCCTTCAGACACGTTGCTTGCAGGCGGGCACTTCTGTCCGCTTAGTGATATGCAACTTGTTGTACATATATGTACTTAAAGATGCATACTCCCAGCGTTGGAGCGCCAGGCTTCAACTTACATTAAGTAAAACAATCTGATTTTTCATGATAATTTTTTACTTGATTTTACTCTTTCTTTCTTCCCACGGGTTTTATGGTTTAAGTTTGGCCAAAGATTTTATAAGCTCCTTATATATACACATACGCCACATACACACACATAACCTATCAAATAGTGGCTCAGTGGTAGTGGTGCTAAGTTAAGTTCGCCTACTTTTATTTTTACGCAACCTAACCTAGCGTGGACATAACGTAATTTTGCTAACCCCCCTCCCAATTCATATAAGGTTTCAGTGCCCCAGGCCAGGACAACACACTTCAACATAGAGACAAAAGTTGGTATTTATCACATTTAATCCAATCGTCGTATTAGCATGAAGAGAGCATATTAAAATCATTTGACCCCTTTTACTTTCTCGCTATAATTCTGATAAAGTATTGTGATCATAGAAAAATAAATGGTACGGCGCACCGCACAGACTTTCTCTCTCTTTCTATAAACTCGTAAGATTTCTGAACGGAATAATGTACATTGTATCATCACCACTCCACATAAGAACACGCATAACATAATATACAATGATATAGAATCAATGAGAAAAGAGGCGCATCTTTGTCCACCTAAGAGCATTTCAAACAGTTTAATGTCTTCCACAAGGGTCAACACTTCGTATTAAAATTTCGATTTCTGGTTAAAATTTTAACATTTTATATGGTGTT
>CABFWO010000920.1:105487-141769 GCA_902155825.1 Timema genevievae | reverse complement strand
TATACATATTTGTAATGCTAAGTAATTTCATATCTCAAATAGTTTCGGAGCTATTATAAAAAATGTTAATTTACGCATAAGACCGGAGCCCTTAAAGCCATTTTGCCGAAATATTGAGAGTAGCCATTTTGTTTGGAATATTTATTAATGTTTATAAATGAGATTTAATCAAAATCTTTAGAGCCGATTTTGAGAAAATCTACTTTTTCTCTTTTTGCCCCTCAGTAAACTACCCTTAATTTTAGGGGTATATATCCAATTCCAAAAACCCCTCGGGGCAACCCTATGAAAACCCTAGATATCAAGTTTTAGCTCAATCGGTAAAATAGTTGAGGCTCTAGTTGGAGGTACAGACAGACAGACAGACAGACGGAAATTAAAAAATAACTTTTTCGGATTCAGGGAATTATGAAACGTCAAGATTCATCAAAATCTTGAGTTCGATTTTTTTGACGATCACCATACTTTCTCTACCTGTAAGATAGAGAGAAAATAAAAATCTAACTCAAGATTTTAATGATTCTTGACGTTTCATGACTTCCTGAATCCAAGAAAGTGGTTTTTGAATTTCCGTCTGTCTGTCTGTCTGTCTGTCTGTACCTCGGACTAGAGCCTAAACTATTTTACCGATCGGGCTAAAACTTGGTATCAATGGTTTTAATAGGGTTGCCCCGAGGGGTTTTTGGAATTGGATATCCAACCCTAAAATTAAGGATAGTTTACTGAAGGTCAAAAAGAGAAAAAGTCGATTTTCTCAAAATCGGCTCTAAAGACTTTGATTAAATTTCATTTATAAATATTTCAAACAAAATGGCTACTCTCAATATTTCGGAAAAATTACTTTAAGGGCTCCGGTATGAAGCGTAAATTCTCGTTTTTTATCATATCTCCGAAAGTAATTGAGGTATTAAATTACTTATCATTACAAATATGTAGATCTATTTATAATACAAGTATTTATTCAAAATATATTTTTATAAAATCAATAACTTTCAAGCTATACGCAAATGTATATATTTTTTAACTTTTCAAACACTAAAGGTAAAGTATTGCGACCGTAAAAAAAAATCTAACCGGAAATGTTGATGGATGTCCACGTCTCATGACCCCCCAAACCCTAAAAAGTAGTATTTTCAATGCCGACGGTCTGTGTGTCTGTTTAAATTTAAAATTAAGAGTAGTTTAGTAAAGGGCAAAAAGACAAAAAATCGATTTTCTCAAAATCGGCTCAAAAGATTTTGATTAAAATTCGTATCCAGGCGTTGATTAAGATTAGGCCTATAAATTAACTGGATAGTTTAATTTTCCCATGAAAATGACTTTTAGGGTACTTTACAGAAGTGGAAATTTTCTTATCTCTGCAACTATTAGAGAAACTAAATAACTCATCATTGAAAAATTGTAGTACTATTAAAAATTAAAAACTTTTACTTGAAATATATTTTTTATAAAACCAATAGTTTCTGAGATATTGGCAAATATATTAATACAATTTTGTGAGCTTTAGTTGTAAAGAGATACTACTTTAAGTTTTAACGCAATAATTCTCCAATGTCATAGAGTAATTAAATATATCCTAAGTAAGTCTCTCAAAATGTTTATGCTATTTTCCCTTAAACTTCTTAGGAGAAATGTTCGTACAAAAATGATCTCCATTTTAAACTCAATAGTCAATATTTACATTTTTTATTGCTCAAAATGTATAAATGAAGAATTTAATAGCAATGCAATGACACTGAAGATGTGCAACACCTAATAAAATGTCGAAAATTTTAACACGAAGTGTTGACCCTTGTGGACCCAATATCTATATTTTTTATTGGTTCAAACATACAAATGAGGAAATTAAATCTTTAAAAATAAAATAATAAAATTTAAAACCGGGACTCAAAAAAGTTTTACTTAGTATAGTGCAATTTATGCTTGGGTTTGCTAGGGTGTATTAATTCGTTTCACATATATTACGAGTTTTGAGTAGATATCTCCATTTTTAAACAATAGAGCGAGAAAGTTCATGCTGAGCTCCGTACCATTTATTTAGGGTACTTATAATTATTAAAACAATGCTTGTCTCTGCTCTAAAATACTCGATAATTTTAATGCCCATCCCTATTCTCCTTTTATTAAGACAAAATTTGGTGACAGCATTTATCTTTGGAACATTTCTTACCTTTAACAAAAACTTGGGCTTGGATGAATTTTCTCCATGGATGTTGACATGAATAGTTTAAAGTCGGTCAAACTTATTCCATTATTTTCAAAATCCTGCTCACTAATCTTCCAATGGTTCAAATAATTTGTGTTTGCTCTGTGTTCCAGACATGGGGTTAACTATTGTTCTTCAAAGACATGGTTGAACTTTTCCCGTTAGCAAATTATTGAACCCTTTTGATGTTGGCCCTCTTGTTTTTACTAAATTTACAATTTATTCTCTCTAGAGTTATTCAAGTCAGCTCTTCCTCATTGATTTGTTTATTGCTCAGCCAGTGGTAAATTCTCACCATCTCCAAGTATATTCGGCTCCGGGTAACTTTGGCACCGTATGACAGTCTTAATATTACTACAAACCGCTGTGTTTTCATCCACGTAGCAAATATATTTCATCAATTTTACCAGTTATGTCAATTATTGATATCATTCACTTGTTAATCAACCAACAATATATACATATGTATATATATATATATATAAATTTTTTTTTGTCGATTTGATTTAATTGATTTCAACTATTCGAGTTACTTTTTAATTAAAGTGACAAAACATATTTACCCTATATATAAGGGACTGCATTTAAGTTTATATTTTTAACTGTTAGAAAGACCAAGACTACGATGAGTCAACTATGGCAAAGAATCATTTGATCTGGAATTAAAATTACTTGGATTTTTATTAGGATTTAAATCCAATTGTACAAATTCTTATAATAATTTTCATAAAAAATTATCTAGTGGGAGAGGTTTTGGTTTTGGTTCGCTCACAGGAATCGCCTGTAATGATTTAGTTTATGCATGGAATTTCATTTTACCTACTATAAATATAATATGCTTATTAGTTATTACTAACGTTAGAAGGGTATATTGACTGTAGGGTGGTTTGTCCTTCCGTATAACATTGAAAGCGGACAAGAGGGAGAAACCTTAGGGAAAAAAAAGCACGGAGATCTGGATCATAAACGCTTCTAGACCTTGTATTAAAAAATCACAAGGAAAAAAAATTTGCATAGTGTGACAACATTTCTAACATTCTGTGCCCACAGAAATGTCGGGAATGAGCTATCATGTTAGTAGTATGGTTGTAAAGACGTGGATATATAAAGTTTTCGTTAGATACTAAAAACTTAGACAGTATACGTCAAATACGCAAATAACGTTAAAATGATTTTTATTTAAAATGATGTTAAAATTCATCTCTAATTAAATTAAATATAAAATTATTCCCTTCTGATTAAATATTACTTTAACACGTAAACGAAATAGGCCTATAATCATTCAGAGTACAAGAATATTTGGCTAAAAGAAATTTTGGCCTTTTCTAACAGTTTCAACGTTACTAAGAACATGGTTTTGTATGCATCCGCCTTGTCAATACTCACGTTCCTTTAACGAGTGAATTAAATATATACTACTTGTCAAATTGTCATAATATATTTGATGTACGTATGCATATGGAACTATTTTTATTGATTTATAAACTGGTTGCCTAGGGGGAAAAATTACTTTGCATAAAAAATAATTTCCTTGCGAATTAAAACTCTGTTTTTAATTAGCGGATAATGTATGGAAAGTAGTATTTCAGTAAGAAGAAGCTTTTATCAAATTCTAATGTACTTTTTGCGGCCAACATTGATAACATTTTACTAGATAATTAATATTGTTTTACGCATATTGATAATACTTATCAAAAGTGACATTTTCAGGTACCATAAATTGAAGTATGAATATGTGAAAGAAGATCTACTAGCTTTTCTAGCTGTCATATAAGTCGCTTCCTCTAAAAATTGAACCGTGAAATATATTTTACATTCTTTAAAGAATCCGTTTCTTTTGACAGGTGTCGTCTCTGAGAGCGGCGCGGCGCTTCTACAAGCGTGTGTGCGCGCTAACACAGCAGCGCAGCTTCCGTCTCCACCTCCATGGTCAAGATAGTTGTACACATTCGAGTTAGATGACGACCACACCATCTTTGAGAAACATTTATTTCAATCCCCGTGGGTTTTAAATGTGCAATGAGGTAAAGTAAGAGTGATTTGAAGATTATTATAAGCGCAATTTCTGGGGCCACGTGGTCCAAGGTGTCACTCTCGCAATAGATTAGTTTGCCGATGACAGGAAGTCCAGGGTTCGAATACCGGTCGGGTGTACTGAGGGTGGTTTTCTCAAATGGTTTTCTAGTCTCTCTCCACACAGATGCGGAAACACTTCCTCTAAACTCAACCTTCCTCATTTCTATAAAATTAGCGTTATTATTTATTTTACTTATAATCCAAACAAGTAGTAAAACGCGGTGCAAATATATATAAATATATATATATATTTTCACCGCGTCTTACTACTTGTTTGGATTATAAGTTATATATATATATATATATATATATGCTCAATTAAAGTTGCTATCAGTATTTATATAAATCATCGTTACTCGTCCGGTCTATACGCAATTAATCACGCTACCAGTATAAGAATGAAGAATGTAGAATCTAGATGGTGCCCGAATTTTAATTGTAGGAAAGTGGGAAATCATCGAGGGAGAAAACCTTTAATGCACCCGAACCAGATTCAAGCCCCAAACTCCTAACGATCAAGTCCACGAGACCACTATTGCAGGTATCCTATAGTCAACACTGTAAAAAATAATTGAATATTTGTCTACATATCATAAAAGTTGTAATTGCCTGTCTTTGAATTGAACAATTATTTATATTGTTAAGTGACTTCTGGAGTGCCATAAGGTTCGGTCCTTGGCCCACTCCTTTTCTAAAACCTTATAAATGATCTCCCTAGCTGTTTGAAACATTCTCAACATCATCCAACATTATTTACCATCCTACCTTTGTCATATTGATAGTGCCGTGGACAGTATGATTGCGGACATAAGAGATTATTAGCACCACATCTTACTATCCGTTCGGGTTGTACGCCCATGTGCGAATTACATTCATATATTAGAGATGAAGAATGTTGAATTTAAAGGAAGTGTACTTTCATTTGTGTAGAATGAGAGTGGGAAACCATTTCAGGAAAAATACTCGACCGGGATTTGAACCCCAATCTCCCCATAATTGGCAGTCCAATCTATTGCGAGTTTGACACCATAGACCATTCGGTCACCAAAGGGGTTCTGACTTTAGTGTAACACATGATTAATCAAAATGGTTGCTATATCAATCCTCAAAAATTCAGATATAATATTGTCAAAAAGATTGCTTTGTTCAATGAATCGCGCATCAATAAAAGAGATAGTAGTCCGATTTAATTCATGTTGGTTTTTAATAAGCTAACCTTGGTTTACATATATATGAAAACCTCACATCATGTAAAACAAATGTAAAAGGTATTTTTTGAATTACACGTGACCGAAAAAGTTTATTCCAATAAATATTAAATCCACACTCATCCAATCCCTTTTCCTCTCGCATTTTAACCAGTGTGATGTAGTGTATAGTGAATGACCTGACAGCTGATCTTGCAGCAGGACTAAAAACACTCCAAAACACATGTGTTGGATTTGTATTCGACCTAAAATCGCATGACCATATTTCCCAATATTTTAATAGACTAACATGGTTTGGTTACAACTTGAAGAAAGATGAACTCTACACTCAATAGACAATCACTCTCCCCCCTTGTTTCAAATCACAAAATGGCAGCTTATAAACACATGCTTGTTCAGACAGGAAGGACTGTTAAGTCGTGTTACCTGTTCTCCCCCGGTTTCAATATACAAAATGGCAGGATTACACATGCTTGTTCAGACAGGAAGGATTGTTAAGTCATGTCACCTGTTCCCCCCTGTTTCAATATACAAAATGGCAGGATATAAACCCATGCTTGTTCAGACAGGAAGGACTGTTAAGTCGTGTCACCTGTTCCCCCCTGTTTCAAATCACAAAATGCCATGATATAAACACATGCTTGTTCAGACAGGAAGGACTGTTAAGTCGTGTCACCTGTTCCCCCCTGTTTCAATATACAAAATGGCAGGATATAAACACATGCTTGTTCAGACAGGAAGGATTGTTAAGTCATGTCACCTGTTCCCCCCTGTTTCAATATACAAAATGGCAGGATATAAACACATGCTTGTTCAGACAGGAAGGACTGTTAAGTCGTGTCACCTGTTCTCCCCCAGTTTCAAATCACAAAATGCCAGGATATAAACACATGCTTGTTCAGACAGGAAAGACTGTTGACTTGTTGGTGTCAACTTGCCACTCCTAGATTCAAATTAAATTCGAACCTTATTTCTTAGCCTGTCAGTGTTTAAACATACCTTATTATTTTCCATTGTTGTGAGTGATGTTCACGAAATAGTTTAAATTACTGACGAAATAGACTAAATGGAAGGCTAAGAACTAAAATAATCTTCCCAATAAGTGTTCAGGATCCTTTCAATGTGCACTGAGATTGTTATGAAAGAGATTTTCATTTAATAATAATTTTAATCAAAAGTTCCCACCCTTAACGTATTTAAAATGGATGAATATTTTCAGAATATAAAATTAAATGTATCCAGATGTGTAAGGAAATCTCCTCACACACTTGGATGATCCTTTTTTTTTTGTTTAAGACGATTATTATGACGTCAGCTTATATTTTCTATTGTTTAAAACGTCCCCACACCCCTATTGCAAACACTTGTGAAATATGACCATTTTGAAAACACACACAGAACACACAGAACGAATGGAGGAGCATGGTGCAACAAAAGAAAGATAAAACGAACATACTAGAATGATTTTTACTGAAAGATATACTCAAAAAGAAGGCATCTTTAGCGATTCGTTCCATAAACTTACAGACGAACGGTCCGCGTCTCATTAATGTAAAATGCTCTCTCGTCAAACAACCAGACAGAGGAACGGTTAACGTGAACGTGTTAAGCTGCTGTGCAACTAAAATCATTCTGAAAAAAAAACTGGATTTGAATTAATAAAAAATAAGTTTCAACATATTAACGTATTTTATATATATATATATATAAATAATATCAATACAAAACCCATATAATCATCATGATATGATGAACTCCAAGCCAGGACTCCTAAAGAAGAGAATCATACAATCCCCTACATTCCCCCTTTACTATATGGCTCGACAACGAGGACATCCAGAGGACTCCCCAAAGAGCACAAAACATCACTCTTCAACTTGACTCGACAACGAGGGGCTTCACCGGCGAAACATAACGCTTCAAGATGGTGAATTTAAGCCAGGATTTCGCTTTTCAGAGGAAACTGTGTGCGAAGTGTTGTATTCTATCTTTAAGCGCCTTGTAAAACTTGTTCAGCTTGTGGTACCAATGCCATCTGTGACAGAACCACTGCTAGTCCTAGGTCTCCTAGAGAAGAATCGTTGAGGGTAAGTACCGCCAGGCAAGATAAGGCAAGAAGATCTTGCTTCCAAGGTTAAACGGAGTATACAAAGAAATAGGAGGGATTCCCTACCAGATTTTAAATGGTGGCCAAATTTCAAACACGCCCTTCTTACTCACAAACAATTTATTAGCATTATGTTTAAAGAATTCAATTAGCTTTAGAAACAATAATGCAATCAATATTATTGTTAAACGTAGTTTATTATAATTGTAGAATAATACTACAGGTTAGGTTTTCAATCAAAATATTAGCTTACTTATAAATATAATAGATTATTAGTATGATGTAATTCAAAATAAATGGAATATTATCCTCGGTTAGAGTAAAATTCTGTATTAAGTTCTTCATATAGCGAAATGAAAAGCAAAGCAAATTTGCTTTAACTAATAAATTACTGACAAATTTTGTATCATTAATGTTGTATTATGTTTTTTAGTGTATTTTAATAGTGTTCAAATAAAACAACCTGGTTTAAAACAAGGGTTTGTAAAATTATAATCACAGCTCTTAGAACGACCGTTGGAGATTACCATAAAATTAAAAATTAGTTTATAACTTTTTTTTAACAAATTAATTTTTTTTTAATCTTAGTCACTTTGCCTACTTGGAGATTTCGAAGCTATGTTATGAAACGTGTTGTATCTTAACCTAACGCAGTCTAAACACTCTAGGGGCTATCACACTTACACATCAATGTATTAAATAGAAAGAGAAGGAAGAAAACGAACAGTTCTCCCTGCAAAGTCTCTTGTTTATATATTGATAACCCTTCCCCTCTTCCCATGACGAGTTTACACAGTCACTATACTCATTGCGCCTTGAAAACAACGATTTGCTTTTTAAAATTACCTTTTTATTGTTTACTATTCTAGATAAACATATTATGATTCCATGGACTTTCCTAAACTACATCTTGGAAGGAAGATTCATACAGGAAATTTTTGTAACAAAGCCAAATAGTCTACTTAGAATTATTTAAGTATTTGTGGTTTTTGTTTCAACGTTATATCTTTAAGACTCGATGAATAAAACGTAAATACTATCTTGGCCTGACGTGACGTCCCAAGTAAGCAACGTCCTTAATTATATCTGGTGATATTTATTGTAGAATTAAGCATATCACAATTTCTCATGATCAAGCATATGAATAATTAACTGTTTACTGTTTAGTTACGTTAAAATTATCGTTTTGTGAATGTAAATCATTATTTACATTTACCGTAAAATATTTATCAAAATTTACTTTTTTGTGTTATGCTTTATTAAAATAAACAGTATAGTATTATTCTATTTCAAAATGGCACTAAGTAACTTTTTTCAAAATTATTTTTGAATTTTTGACTAAAATAATACTGCACTATTGTTAATTTATCAAGGCATTAACAAAGGAAAAGTTAAATCATAATATTATCATGAAAGGTATTTTAGAACAAATAGGATTATTAACATATGTGATAGTACAAATGGTGAACTCCAAATAATATAATTCATTCCCGACCTTTTTAATTGTAATTTATCGGATTTCATACCCACCAGGTAATGTGACTTTAGACAAGATATCTAAGTTTTTGATAACCTTAGTCTAGTTATGTTTAATTAAATAGCTAATCTTTTCTATCTAGAAGTATTAGAACGTATAAAAAATATAGTGAAATATAATATGCATCGTTCTAGAAACCAGGAGACGAGATGTTTCTTCAGCGTGTCTGCGTCAATGTGAAGTTAGGTGGTTGTCATGAAATCACCTTTAGAAAATACAAACATATTTTCTTGCGTACAAAATCATTAAAATTGTACTATATTGTTATTGTTAATATTAATATTAATATTATTATTATTATTATTATTATTATTATTATTATTATTATTATTATTATTAGCACCGCGTCTTATTACCCGTTCGGGCTGTACGCACTTAAGCTAATGTGTAGTGGTGAGGTGGTTGTGAGATGAAATAGAGGACCTACAGTTTAATGTGGGATCCAAACCACGGTGGAGGCCTGGCATTCCTCACATTCACAATTTGTGATTAATACACGTCTTGTCAGAGGTGAAGGAAGGGTTTGTTAATCAGATAAATCTGTGCTGGGACAGAGGATTGAATACTGGACCCCCAACACAGTCTGACACCCTACCCCTAAACTGCCAGGTCACCCTATTGTTAGTGTTATTTTATAATTATTAATAATATCAATTAAAATTTACAACTGTAGATCATACGACTTGACGTATGAACACGTGAAAGTAAATCTAGTAACTATTATAGACACGTTTCGGTGGATCTATGGTCTAAGGCGTCACTCTCACAATAAACTAGACTGCCGATGACCGGGAGATTGGGGTTTGATCTCAGTCGGGTATACTAAGAGTGATTTTCCCTAAATGGTTTTTCTCTCTAGCTCCACGCAAATGTGGGTACGCTTTCTTTAAATTTAAACTAGCACATTCCTATCACATTGGAGCAGGGGTATTCAACCTTTTTATGTCCAAGGGCAAAGTTCCTGTCTCTTGTTGGCTCGTGGGCCGCAGCATTGTGTCGACAATATTCATATTAGCACTAATACTCATACTAGGGATTAGGCCTGTCTCCCACAGGTTAAATTTTGGATTTATCGTAAAGTATATTCTCTTTTTTCCTTTTTTTAGATATTTTCATAGCAGAAGGTCTTGTATACTTGAGTTATTTGAGGTTTCAATGTACATTTGTATAAACACGTAATACTTTTCGTTACGTAAAAAGAAAAAATAATTTATAAAATAATGTAATCCCACGGCCTAAACTTAGAGGCGCGCTTGTTTATTATTGTTGTGCTCTGGATTGTGAATGACAAAACTAGTACTGCAAGCTGTTGTTTATCTTGTAAACAAATAGAACCTATGCGCTGACAACATAAACAGTGAGTCAGAATTCCTTAAGGTAAGCCAGGCCAGAAGCCAGGTTAAATAGTAGTGGATCCAAGCTAACAGGGCTGAATAATCATAATAGAGTCAAGGGGGTCACTCTCCCCGTTTTGAGGGCTGCCGGGGTTCATATACCGTGTAGGATCATCTAGAGGTCAGCCAGGCCATTCCTTGCAATACTTCGTTCTGCCACAAGATTCCAAATAGTATTTTAGATTATTTCATATATTTTAATATTCACATGAACATCACATTTGTAATAGACATAGTAGTACAAATAAAAACCACAAAAACCCAAACCAAACGTCAATTTCGAACCCACACAATCATATATCCTTTCACCCCCTCCCCTCCCCCCATCCTCGGCAACAACACATCCTGACAACCATAACTCACATTAGAAAGGCACGGGTTTTAATAATAACGGAAAATACGGATTTAT
Source organism: Timema genevievae (assembly GCA_902155825.1). Taxonomy (NCBI): domain Eukaryota; kingdom Metazoa; phylum Arthropoda; class Insecta; order Phasmatodea; family Timematidae; genus Timema; species Timema genevievae. Next base: position 130,832 of record CABFWO010000920.1, on the reverse strand, counting down.
TTTAATAGTTGATTAGATAAAATATATATATATTTGTAACTGTCATTTTTTATCTTGAAATAAATGTATATGGTTCATGAGCCAGTGGACCACTAAGAATGTTCTCGCGGGCCGTGGTTGAAGACTCCTGCATTAGAGTAATTAGTACATGGGCATTCAGCCTAAAAGGGTAGTAAGACAAGGTGCTAAAAAAACTCCTATAACTCTCAGACAGGGCTAGTTATAATGTAAATTGGACTGTAACTGTTCCTTTCTGGCTATAATTATTCAACTGATACTGGCACGGCAAAAGATAGACACGCGCCTATACAATTCTGATTTGGGAACCAAGGATTCGATCCCCGGTAGGGTTAGATTGAGGTGGGTTCTGTTAATATGCATTTTATTTGGTACTTAATGTTTATTTTTATGTTATTAATGATAGTAATAATGACCTTTATTTATCTGCTGAAGTTAAGTCGTTAGCCCTCTATTCCACTTAACCAGCTTTAAATACATCACCCGCCTCGGTGGCGTAGTTGGCTAACGCGCTAGTCGTGTTGAGCTCGACCGCCGAGGACGGGGAGATCGAGGTTCGAATCTCAGTCGGGTGAACTGGGGGTGGTTTTTCCTAAATGGTTTTCCACTCTCCCTCCACGCAAATGCGGGTTCGCTTCCTCTAAATTGAACCCTCCCAATTCCTAATCCATTAGTGTAATTAGTACTTAAGCGTATAACCCGAACGGGTAGTAAGACGCGGTGCTAAGTATTATTTAAATACATCATACAATATTAAATTTATTGAAAAACAAAAAATTTTAATATAAAGTATATTCAAATAAGTATAAAACCATCCGCACCCTCATTCATACACTCATTTAAAGCTCAAGTAGTTTCAAGAACTAATTTTAGCTTATTAGACAATATAAATTGCGTAACCGCACGCTTGAAGGTAATTTTAGATGTTAGGTGACGAGTCTAGTTATCTAGTTTGTTCCATAAAGAAAGGTCTAGTTATATGGTAGACCACAAGGAACATGCGCACATGAAGACTATACCATACAATTCAATATATTAATGTCAAGCATGTGGAATATATTTTTCTTATCAACCGACCTACGAAAGACTTGTTCTTAGGTACTACCCGGCCACCACATTATCCTTATGGTCAGCATAGATAAACATATCACATAGGACGCATCATACAAAAAGAAAGTCGCGCCGGCTGACATGTCTACAAAAGAGACATTGAGCCAACGTGAGTGCCGTAAAGGCCATGAACTACCCTGTTCTCTACGCTCCCCGTGGTCGCGAACCCATTGTTGTGGACTTGTGGCTCGAGAGCTACTCTCAAGGTATTGTCGACGAACAATGGTCCGTGACGTCATACCACCTTATATTCCCCTGAGGTGATAAGCCCTGTATACATATATATTTATTTTTTTGCGTCAGTTACACGAAAGAGATCACTTCATATGAGCTCTTGAGAGTATTCTGTAAGATCGGCTTGGGTCGGGCTCAACTCAAAGAGAAGATTGGACAGAAAATGCGTCGTATTAACGGTTATCATGACGTCAAATTTTCAGGATGTCCAAGATGCCCTAATACCCTGGTCTACTTCCTCAGGCTTCTTCGATGAGCTAGTTCGAAGGTAATAATAAAATCTTTTCCCCAGAATCAGGCACTTTAACACGATATAGTTGTTCAGCGTTTATTGGATCAGTGTTCTAAATGCCAGGAGAGTTAGTGCAACACGAACAAGATTAGAGAATCACCAAGGGAGTTTGAGGGATAGAGTTGGTCTGGAAGCCTTACCCCTGAGACTGTGCCCCACTAGAAGTTATATGGAAGGGATTTTCATGGTATATGAGGGAATTTTATCATTTGTTTACCTGTACTAATTCCACCTTATCGAAATTTAGAGTTTCCTAGAGGTACGTGGTCAACGATACATAGTAAGAACCCAATAGTAATTTTTGCCTAGGACAAATAATATTTTCTATGATTTTAATTATCGTGGTAACAAAAAAACCAGCTCCCCCTGGTCTTCCCACACTGGCATTGAGCACCCTCCTGGTCTACCCACACTAGCACTGAGCACCCAACAAAGTCTCCCCACCCTAGCACTGAGCACCCACCTAGTCTCCCCACCCTAGCACTGAGCACCCACCTAATCTCCCCACCCTAGCACTGAGCACCCACCTAATCTCCCCACCCTAGCACTGAGCACCCACACAGTCTCCCTACACTATCACTGAGCACCCACCTAGTCTCCCTACCCTAGCACTGAGCACCCACACAGTCTCCCTACACTATCACTGAGCACCCACCTAGTCTCTCCACCCTAGCACTGAGCACCCACACAGTCTCCCTACACTATCACTGAGCACCCACCTAGTCTCCCCACCCTAGTACTGAGCACCCACACAGTCTCCCTACACTATCACTGAGAACCCACCTCGTCTCCCCACCCTAGTACTGAGCACCCACACAGTCTCCCTACACTATCACTGAGAACCCACCTAGTCTCCCCACCCTAGCACTGAGCACCCACACAGTCTCCCTACACTATCACTGAGCACTCCACCTAGTCTCTCCACCCTAGCACTGAGCACCCACACAGTCTCCCTACACTATCACTGAGCACCCACCTAGTCTCCCCACCCTAGCATTGAAGTAAGAAATCTGACGGAGCAGTGTATTGGCCCTTGCAACTTGGAAGAGAGTGGAGCACGTGCATTGTTGATTGTGAAGAGACACTATGAAACCGTTAGATAAATAAAAGTTTGACAACAAAGGTGAATATAGGATTTGAAATGCAATGCTCAAAGAAACTACTACTCATCGATGAAGAAGAGAATACGTTAATACTCAGTAATGTAATACATAAATAGATTCATTGGATAAAACCACACATCCCCCATAATTAAAAATACAAACATACCATAAGTGCGGAAATTTTTTTTTCAAAGATAAGTATACCATTTGCACTAAAAACTATACGAACGTATTATATAAAAACATAAATATAATTTAATATTATGTTTTGTGCATCTTCATGCATTATTATTGTTAAAATTCTTTTTTTGAACCTTCTTTTCGAAATTCTTGATAAATATTACATCTTGCAGAACGTTGCCAACAGCAAGAATTACTTTTTTTACTTTCACCGGTGGAAACGTGGGCTAAATGAATGGCTCATCTAGTCTGGTTTGACGGTGGCGGGGAGGTGTGGGCTCGAATCCCAGCAGGGTGTAAAGAGACTTTATCAAGGGGGACTGATTGGCAAAATCAGGAAAGCCGAAACATATTCTTTAATTTAAGCGCCAGGGAAAAAACCCGGGAAAATTGCTTGAAGTTTTCTGTCTGTCGGAAAATTGATGTTTCAAAGTTTCACACTATTTTTAAGGGAAGATATAAAATATGCCATAATCACATATTGATGTTTTATTAATATGATTTTTTGTTTTCAAATAATAATACAAATGTGCTATCCTTCTTTAAGATTCAGTCTAAATTTGATTAGCAATTAACAAATAGGATCATGAAAATAATCTTACCAAAAGTTATGATAGTTTTGTACTTTCCAAATAACATCTTGATTTGTCAAGAAACAACGTGGATTCTTAGAGTATTCCTAAATAAAGTTTAGTTCAAAAAATTCAAATATATTTATTGGAAGGTAGGATATGCAGTGTGAATGGGGGAATTTTGAACCATGTTTAGAGTATTTATTGTCTGGCGAACCCAATGGAAAGAGACCATTGGTAAGACCTAGACTTAGATGGGAGGATAACATTAGAATTGACCTGAAAGAGATAGGGTGTAATGAGGTGGACTGGATAGAACTAGCTCAAGAAAGGGATTGTGTGTAATGAGGTGGACTGGATAGAACTAGCTCAAGAAAGGGATAGTGTGTAATGAGGTAGACTGGATAGAACTAGCTCAAGAAAGGGATAGTGTGTAATGAGGTGGACTGGATATAACTAGCTCAAGAAAGGGATAGTGTGTAATGAGGTGGACTGGATAGAACTAGCTCAAGAAAGGGATAGTGTGTAATGAGGTGGACTGGATAGAACTAGCTCAAGAAAGGGATAGTGTGTAATGAGGTGAACTGGATAGAACTAGCTCAAGAAAGGGATAGTGTGTAATGAGGTGGACTGGATAGAACTAGCTCAAGAAAGGGATAGGGTGTAATGAGGTGGACTAGATAGAATTGGATCAAGATAGGGTGTTATGAGGTGGATTGGATTGAACTAAATCAAGATAGGGACAGGGTGTAATTAGGTGGATTGGATAGAACTAAATCAAGGTAGGGGGTTGTTGGGGCCTCCCGTCCTCCGACTGCAGTCCTGAGCCAGAGTTCCCCCGCCTTTTATACCCTTGCGCCCTGGTGGGGCTCAACGGTACAAAGAGGCAGGGAAAGTCCGGCAGGACGAGCCGAAGGGCGGAAGGTTACCCGGGCTTCTTTAAGGGCCCATTACTTTTATTATATTCAGACATATTACATGTAAATACATTTTAAAACAATGCAAAAATATCCGTTGCTTCCTCGTCTTGCTCGGCTGTCCTTCTCAGCTCCTCCCTTGTCTCCTGTCTGGAAATGGCGTCGGCCGGATTACTCTCCGACGGGACCCATAATACTTCTAGGTGTGTGTCCCTGATGCGATGCATTATCTTGGCGTGAAGGGTGGCTATGTGTGGATCCGTAATGATAGGGATTGGATAGAACTAAATCAAGGTAGGGATAGGGTGTAATGAGGTGGAATGGAGAGAACTAGCTCAAGATAGGGATAGGATGTAATGAGGTGGACTGGATATAACAAGCTCAGGATAGGGGTAGGTTGCGTATTTTTGTAAATGTGGCAATGAACTTCTGAGTTTCTAATTCCATAGAGTAAGTCAGTAAGTTAGAAATATAACTGTCTAATAAACGGATATAAAATCTTCATAAATAGTAGCTCATCACTATTCTTGTTGTGTTTCATAAGATGGTGACGGCTCGTAAAAAAAATCTGTATATGTTTTAAGTGTGGAAGGGCTTGATTCGTTTTGTGAAAAATTTACTTCGATTAACTAAACAAAACCAATAGCATTGCTATCAATACGAGTAGCTCAATACTTAAGATATGTAACAGAAAAACCAACTGCACTGTCAAAATTGCCATTTGTCCATTTGTCATCCTATTAATAAGTGAAAGTATTAACTTAGACATGTTTCACGATGTACATATTTTCTTCTTTTTCTTAGCACCACATTATATTACCCTTTTGGGATGTAAGCATATGTACTAATTACGCTTGTGTGCTAGCAATGAGGAGGTTAAATTTTGAGTAAGGATACTCTCATTTGTCCTCAGTACCCTCAGTACACCCAGACGATATGCGAACTCCAATCTCTACGTCATCTGCAGTAGTCATTTGTGAGAGTGACGCCTTAGACTAGGGATTGATATCGTGGGCCGTATAGGCTAAAATAAAATGTGGGCCATATGGTTTAAAAAAATATCGATAAGAAATTTCAACTTTATAATTCTCATATAGTAGTTATTTATTACCGCAGGGCCAGAATTTTGATGGCATGTCATCTAATTTTTGGTTCGTAGCATTAAATGCCTATAGATAGGCCTACATAAAATCTGTCCATGATCCACTTATTGTAAATAAATGTGGTCTTTTTTGCATTTCTGAATTCTAGATAATATTTTCTTTATTTGCGTAATTTTTTATTAGTCATTTTTGGGCAATTTGAGTAATTTTAAGGCATTCATCTTGAATAAGTATATTTTTAAATACCATTCATGTATTTTTATAAATGCATAAATTCTAAAACATAAATTTTTCCAACACACAATTGTCTGATTGAGGAGATAATATAGACAATTAACTTTATATCTTCTTTGCCTGTTTGGTTGTAAAATACACATTCCTGGTGAGACATTGCAAATAAGATGGGTAGGGTTGCGTTAGAAAGGGGTAGCTATTACTTCTGAAGCACTTATGTGTACGTAATTAATGTAATATTAGCAGAATACAAGAGTTTAGTCGTTAAATGCTTTTCATTACATTTCACAATTGTAAAGTTCGTGTTAGATTAAGTAGTGCGCAATAGTACAAGTGTTTGTTCATATTTTAGAACATTTTAAGTCAATTCTTAGAATTGTTAGGTCATTTTACAGGTCATTTTTAAAACTTTTTAGATAATCAAAATTCTGTCTCTGGTCACGTATGAGTCTATTTTTTATGAACAAAACAATTACCGTATTGTGTGTTTGCTAAATCTTTTGTTGGCCAGATAAATTCAGTCGGTGGAACGTAGGTTGCAGACCACTGCCTTAAACCATTTGTCCAACAAAGTGAGTATCTTTTTTATTAATATGCTAAACACAATTTAATCAAAATTTTAGGGATGAGAAGAGTATTTTAAAGAAATTGCATTCACACTAGCGTGAATATAGGCCTAAAATGGAAGAACTATAATGAAAATTAAATATATGGAAAATCCTCTACAGTCCACCCAACCGGGATATGAAACCAAGCCTCTCCGTCAATGTAATTCCCATATATTGTGATCTTAACGCCTTACGTCATGTTATCACCAGTGCTGACGTGTTTATTTATATTGTTTGTGCTTATAAATACTTACTGGCTCTAGTCAATGGGTGACCATGGATGATAAATGAACTAAGATAGCGTCAGTGGTTGAAAACTACGTTATAGGTCCTGTGAAGGATTTCATTTCCAGGTTGCTATTTGATATAAAATTTAGGTATTTGTATAAGTTAAATTTGTGAACCTAGCTATTTTTTTATTAAAAAATCGAAACAAACTCTCATTTGAATTTAAAATAAGACCAAACACATTTTCCCACCAAAACAAAAACTCAAGCCTTGTAGCAAAAAAACAACCATTCATCATCACAAGCCAAAAAGATGTCGAGACGGGAAGGAAGGCGACCAAAATCTTACTCTAAACTCTAAAATTCAAAGCGTAACTTATATTTTAAAAAAAACACAAAGCACAATTCTGAAGCATGCATAGCAATAAAATGTAAAGAGGGTTAAGAATATTCCAAAATATCACCAAAAATGTTAACAGCGAGGCAACACTAAATCGATGACATTGCATGCCACTGACTTTATTGTTGAGTTATTTTTACATCAGTAAATTGAGGAATATTTGAACTTAAAAAACTCATATAACGTAGAACGCCAATATCACATTTTATACTACTACTATTATTATTATCATTATTATCATTATTATCATTATTATTATCATTATCATTATCATTATCATTATCATTATCATTATCATTATTATTATTATTATTATTATTAGCACCGCGTCTTACTACCTGTTCGGGTTATACGCACATATGCTAATGTGTAATGGTAGGGTGATTGTGAGATGAAATGGAGGACCTACAGTTTAACGTGGAATCCGAACCACGGTGGAGGCCTGGCATTCCTCACATTCACAAGTTGTAATTAATACACGTCTTGTTAGAGGTGAAGTAAGGGTTTGGCAATCAGTTAAATCTGTGCCAGGACCGAGGATTGAACCTCAGACCCCCAGCACATAAGTCCGACACTTTACCCCTAGATTGCCAGGTCACCTTATACTCGTCTTAGTGTATAAGTGTTTTAAGAGCTTTAATAATTTGAAATGAATCGTTGTCTTTTGCAAGAGACTAGACCGCCGATTACGGGCGATCGAAGTTAGAATTCCGGTCGGGCGTAATACAGAGGGTCTATTTTCTAAATGTTTTTCCACCCTCCCTCCACGTAAATGTGGGTACACTTACTATAAACTCAACCTTCCTCGTCCCTAATATTTTAACGTAATTATTATATATCCATATAACCCGAATGGATAGTAAAGACGCCTTACTAATATAAAGATAAAACTCCAAGATTTTTTTTAGCACCGCTTCTTACTAGTTATTCAGGTTATAAATATCCCAAGATTACTAACGATTTTAAAAAGGTATAGAAGGTAGATATTGGGAAGGTGATTAAGATTAAATGCATCCACAATATCGTGAAGAGGTGGTGATAAAAACCACAGTGATGAATCATAAATGAAAAAGTATTCGTCAGTGTTTGACCGATACTAGAACCTCAACTTCACATTTTACCGGCAGTTAAGTATATTGAGAGCATAAATGGTTTAGCATGAACTTGCAGATTTAATCGTGACCGAGTGGTCTACGGCGTTCAGTTTATATTGCACTTATTCATCGTGAGTGGATAAGGGTTCGAATCCAGATCAAATGCACTGGGTGCTCAGTGGCGTGGTCCTAAGGAAGAATGTACCTGGGTGGACATTCCCACAATTTAAAGTAGCTTTATATCTAACCATTTTAAATGTCGAAGGGAATTAGGAATTTAATGTTTAACATTTAGAATGTATTTAAATTGTTTTATGGATACAAACCCAAGGTATAATAGGCGGGGGGTCTTAGTGATAACGTAGCCCAATTTATTAATTTCATGATAACTCTTAAAGCAATGAGAAAATTCATTTACTGTATATTATGCTAAGGAACAGCTTCGTAACAGACATGACGCGATTTTGTCTCCACAGCTGACAGATGATGTAGCAACCAGGTCTGATTGTATGGTAGTAGAGCCTATTGGCTTAAAGGGGTTCCATTTAATTTTATGAACATTAATGAAGTCACACGTTTAATAAGTAGCGTAATTAAGTATTTATTAAGTTCATTACACTAAAATTACTTTCACACGCAGCAGAACTACAAGGAATTGATTTTAAGCCGTCCGATGGAGGTTTAAGAGATTCTATAAGACGTCTTTCTTAACAGTCCTCGTAGTCTAGAAATTCATTCAATCCTTTTACTTCCTCATATCAAGAGATATTGTGATGGTGAAAAAATCGATCTCTATATTATGACTCATTTTTACGTTTTATGTGAACACGCACCCATAAAAGTGGATTTTACCATTCTGTTTGCCCCATTTCTTTCTGTCTTTCTGTCCTTGGCCACGAATTCAAACCGGTTTGTTGGATTTTGTTCAAAATTTATATTTAGACACTATAGAGCTATACCTCAAAATGGTGTTTATTTTTTACCCTAGCCTTTCAATTAAGCGTAGTTTACTGATGAGTGATTTTTTTTTAATCCCAATTTTTTTGAAAATGGCTCTAATGATTTTGTTTAACATGCATATCTAGGATTTGTTCGAGTAGTTTACTGAAAACTAATTTTTCAAAAACTTAAAATATTTTACAAATGGATATAATTATTAGATTCCAAATGGTTATCTTGGTAGAGTTTGACATGACAATTATTAACACTATATATTTATTTTTGGGGTAAAAATCATTTAAGGATAGTTTACTGATGACCGATTTTTCAAAAACCTGAAATATTTAAAATATGGCCCTAGCTATTTGATTAAAAATTAGTATCTTGGGAGCGTTTAATGTGGCAATTAACTCTGTATATTTGTTTTTGGGATGAACACTCATTTATGGTTAGTTAACTGATGACTGATTTTTTTTAAATTGGAAATATTTATAAATTTAACAATTTGGTTCAACTTGGTTCTAAATGGGTATCTTGGGAGTGGTTAACATGACAAATGATCACGTATACTTTGTTTTGGGTAAAAATTCTACGAGGGGTATTTTACTGAGGAGTTATTTTTGAAAATATAAATTATTATGAAAATGGCTATAACGATTTTGCTTAAAATTATAATATCTGGAGAGTGTTTAACATGAATATAATAAAGAGAGCTGCATACTTGTTTTGGGGGTAAAATTTTGCTATAGATAGTTTAGTAATTTTTTTTAATTTTAAGAATGAAAAAAAATTATTTAGTGATTTGGTTCATAACTGGCATCGGAAAACTAATTTACATTTCAATAATAATATATATTTATTTATCTAAAATTAGTTAATTTAAGGGTAGTTTACTTACAACAAATTATTTAAAGTTTGAATGCTTTGGAAATTGACCTTTAATTCAAAATGGAAATCTGAATAGTTTTCCATTATAAATAAGAATGTGTTTTTATTTTTACATATAAATAATTTTAGAATAGTTTACAAATAATCTATTTCTGAAAATTTGAATTTTTTTAATATATTAGAGCAATTTGGCTTAAAATAAATGTATATAATGTGATTATTATAATTAACAAGATGATGTGTTTATTTATATGAGTAGAACTTATGTAAGGGTATTTTACTAAAATCCTATTTTTGAAAATTGTCTTTGAAACTATAATATACAATATGAGAAAGTTTGTGCAATTGTGTTGTACTATTTATTTTTAGTTCTATTCTGAAGCGATTACAAAAGTTGTTAATGGATTTCTTGCCTTATATCAATCACTTCTATATTACTCGGCCACAAGTTAAATTCCTTTAAAATTTTGAAATATTTTTCTTGATAAACGTCACTCCTTTTTAGCCCACGTCTTGGAATGGCTGTGAAACATCTAGCTCTTAAACTGTCCCTAATGTTGCTCAAGATTTACAACCGATCATATTTAATGATTGGTGTTATGGGTTCTCAGTTACCACCATGTCACGGAATTCCCCGCTCTCAGCTGATTTTATACTTTCTTTTACTCTTTCCTCTGATCAGAACTTCATTAATTTAATAATTCATAATTTATGATGCATCATATTTTACCTTTTAACTTTTAAAACACCAGATCCGTTTCGGGTGAACTGGGGTGGTTTTCCCTAAATGGTTTTCCACTCTCCCTCCAAGCAAATGTGGATTCACTTCCTCTAAATTCAACCTTACAAATGTATAACCCATTCGCGTAATTAGTACTTAAGCATATAATCTGAACGGATAGTAAAACGCCGTGCTAAATTATAAAATTATAAATTTTAAAGCACCAGGGCAACGCCCCAGCTGTTATAAAAGTGCCATGGTACCTCCCTGGACCGCCTTGGCTCGATTATAGCACTGTAGGTGCTGGTTCTCACTGTTGTTACCCAGCGTTCTAACAAGCACCCTCACCCCCCGCTCTAAGATTAGGTCATTAAAAATAATTGTATTAAAAGGAGGCTACTTAACTCGTTAGGAATAATAATTAACGCCCACAGCCACCTTTATAGGGAATTCCGAATCTTGCTTGCCACAGTCAAATTTTAAAATGTTTAATGGTTAATTGTTGATCATCCCCTAAGCTCGAACAATTCTTTGATTTCTATTTAGTTAAGAACTATTTACTATAGATTCACTTTTTTTTTCTAATAGCCAAAAGTAAATTTATTTCTGGCATTGCGTTAATTATATTCAAATTTAAAATATGATGTTATTTATAGTAATGACTATGTTCAAAATCGTTCTTCCCGTCTCAAAATTATAATATTTTACATTAAATATTTATCAATTTCAATAAATATTATTTTATTAAGTTAAGCTTATGAGTTATTTTATAAAGGAATCAACATTTCCTTTTAAAAAATTGGAGACATATTCAAAAATACATTTCTAGAAATGCATTTAAAAGTTAAATTCAGGATATGAATAGTAGTGACATCAGTAACATCAAAAATTTTTATAAAATTAAACAGAAAAATCCAAAAAGTTGTATCATTTCCTAAAATTATCTCAGCAGGCTACTTTTAGAAGGGCCCAAAGCGAACTATTTATGATCAAACGCCAAATTTTTGAATGTTTACATATTTATTTAACAGTAAATTAATAAATTGTGCTTGGTATTTGTATTGTGAAATCAAATAGTATTTTATCTTGTTTATTTACATATAATATATCAATCTTGTGAAAACATGAAAGATGAATGGCATTTTTAAAAGTTATTTTAAATAATGGACGTGCATAGTTTGATTTAAAAATGAATATATACTGTGAGTTGTTTTGTTCCGGCATTATCAAAATTCAATTTGTTAATTACTTTCAGTAAAATGTTTAATACATTATGAGGTGTACGGATGAGGTAGGCTGTTTATAAGTTCATGCACATTAGCGTGGATAGATGATGGGAAAATTACTTGTTGAAATCTACCCCCAGCTCACCTGACTAATATTAGAACCTTTACCTCCCTATAACCGATAACTCAGTCTAATGCTTGACTGGGTGACGTAAGCAATGACATAATCAAATTCCTTCAAGTGGCGCTAACTTTATATTCGCTTTACATTGAGTGCGGCTAGGAAAGTATAAACAACTTAAACCAATTCAAAAGCATAAATATGAAGAACATTTACTTTTCTTTTCTATCCTCCATTTTATGAGTTAACATCGAACACAAGTGAAATGATTTCAGAATTTCATCAATCGGTTTAAAAAAGTAGGAGCTAGGGGTGTGCATTTTTTCAATTTTTTGATTCAAAATGAAAAAAAAATCCACAAATATAGTACATGTTTCAGAAGCTAAATAAAAATTGGAATAATTTTATTATTATCTCTGATAAAAAATTATTTCATCTTATTTTTAAAATGTAGTTAATTTAATGTTTTACAAATATTTACCATAAATCTGTATCGGTATATAGGACTAATTTGATAACTACAAGTTTTGGTATGTGAACTTTATTGATAACTTAACAGCAAAAAATGACAACTGAAAATAAAATCTTAATTTTAATTGGTAGTAAAAAAAAAAGTCTGATTTTCATCTGAATCTCGTTATTTGAAAACTGTAAACTCGTGTTACCATAATGTCGGGGGGAGGGGGGAGATTACAGTTGTATTTACATTCTTATCTTGTTTAATAATAATATGAAAATATAATACACAGTAATTCCTGAGTATTATTGGAAGCTTCTGATAGCTAGATTAACTTTATGATTAATAAATCAAACTATACATATTTCTAGAATGCCAAATTTTAGGGACAACCAATCAATGTTGTTGGATGAAAGTGGGTGGGGCTGCCTTTAAAAAATCAGCGTCTAATATTAAGAGTTGTCGAGGATAAAATATTGTTTCTAATGGATGTTTTCAAAATTTCACACAACCTTAGGAGGAGACAAATTAATAAATATATTTTATTAAGGGAGAATATAAGTAAAATGGTTTGACAAACATGTTTTTGAATTTGTAACTGTATATTTTATTTTATTCATCATACATATTTAGTGTGATTTGTATTTACTTTCTTTGTATATAAGAAACTCGGAAGTTCATTGCCACACTTAAAAAAGTACGCCACATATCCCTATCCCGAGCCAATTCTATCCAGTCCACCTCATTACACCCTCTCTCTTTTAGGGCCATTCTAATGTTATCCTCCCATCTGCGTCTAAGTCTTCTCCATGGTTTCATCCCATTGGTTTTTGTTTATAGTAATCATAATTCAATTAATCCACCCTCTTTTGAGATTTTTGGAGGTTTAATAGTTACTTCTAGTTTTGTATATTCACGGGCCAGACTATGACTATGTTGTCAGGGTGTCTGTAAATCTTGACATTTTTAGCCGATATTAAATGTCTTTTTCTCGTAAACCTAGCTGCGATAGTACAAGGGTGCGTAAAAACATGTACCGGTATACAAAGTAAAAACAAGCTATGTATTTAAATTAAATGAGGTCTTAATTCAGTGTCATACAATGAGAATTTACCATAAACGTCATGAGTCTACATAATATAGGTGGTCTTTGATTGGTTGCTAGGGGTGCGATTGAATGTATTTATGGTTAAGGCTTAATTTTTCCAATCAAATGTTAACTATTATAAACGCTAGGGCTGGGTGTGTAGTATCGCACGTATTGTTCTAAATTTAGCTAGTTTGTAGGTCGTGTTCTAATACAATCTATGTTTTGAAAGTATATGTAAGATATTTCGATTTTAAATTAAATCAGTAACTGGTGGTTTAGTTTTTGCATGCCATTGTTTAACGTGTCTCGGGTTTTTCTGCCCGTCCGAGATAACCGCATGTTATCGCTGATGCGGCAAGGATGATGAAGACAGATATCCAGTATATTAAGGGTAGAAATTTCAACAATATAGTTTCTCGTACCTTCTCCAAGCAAATTCTGGTGCATTTATTTAGAATCTACACCTTTAAGGTGGTGCGGAAGGGGACGCGAGAAAAGGCCAGTAGGTATTTTTTTCAGTTATTTTAGCAAAACTTTTTTTGGTTATAATAAAACAAATATTTCTCCAGTATAAACATAAGAGTTTAACTTTCTTCACATGTTGACCTCAACAATGGCTGAATATCCGTCATGAGCATAGTGGCGTTAGATTACGAACTCTTTAAATTAAAAGGAAAAGTTGTTAAATTTTATGACACCCTTGACAGATATTCAACAACTATAGATATCACCATGTGAAGAAAATTAAAAATTCTATGTTTGTACTTGAAGCTGGATCAATATTTTATATATTTTGGCCAAACAAATGTTTTGCCATAAAAACTTTTTTTAAAAAACTGGCTTTTTCTCGAGTCCCCTTACATCCCACCTTAATGGTGTTTCCTTTAAATACACCATTCGATCCACATAAAATTAGTCTACAACAACTTATTGTTCACAGAAAGGATCGTTTAGAATATGAAAAAATAGCGCCCAACTTTATAATATTTTTCTTTATATTAGTAGCATATAACCCGAATAGGAGTAAGAAGCAGTGCTAAAATAATATACATAATATATCTATATTAGTATTATCTTACAGCCAAGTGGGACAATTGAAGATCACGTGATCCGACGAATAAGCACTTGGGTAGATCTAGTATATTTTCTAGTTGTCAGAAAAGGCTCTTCTTATAAAAGTTTGTCTGAACAATTATATTAATAAAACAAGAAGAATGAGTAAGAACGTATATTAAAATGTAGAATTATTATGACAACATAAGGAAATTTAATGACATTAATTTTCTTGTTTAACATTCCCATAACATCGAGTTTATAGAAATATTGTTTAAATTTTCCTTACATTAACAATCAGACGTTTTACCGTAGTAATATAAAAATCTTAACTCTCGGCGAATTATAACAGTTTGAGCGAATTTTGGTTCCAAATCCATTTGTAATTGAGATAGGTTCTCCCTGTGGCGTGAAATCATTCGATGTGCGAACTAAATATTTCAAATATGATAAAATAATTTGTAATTAATAATGTAGAGCAAATCACATTGGCACAAGCTTACCAGTACTATCTTGGCGCTGTCAAAACTGACACCACCTTTCTTTCCAAAGAGTGACAGCTACAAGACATATGGCATGGAATTTGAATATATAAAATTAGTTTTAGTAAAGTTTTTCACTAACAGGCTACGTGACTGTACATTTTACTATCGTTCCATAACAACTATCATAAATAAAGTAGATGGATCGTTATAATTTTTTAGGGATTTAACCTTTTCAGGCTCGACAGCTCAAGTTCACACCACGGAAAGAATAAAAAATTATACCCATTGTAGTGGTCACATGTCTTAAGGCATCGCTCTCTCAATAGACCGGGCTGCCCAAGATGGGGAGATCGGGGTTCAAATCTCGCTTGGGTGGACTAAGGGTGATTTCTTACTTAACTTTTTTATTTTTTTATTTAGCACCGCGTCTTACTACCCGTTCGGGTTATACGCTTAAGTACTAATTACACTAATGGATTATAAATTGGGAAGGTTGAATTTAGAGGAAGTGAACCCACATTTGCGTGGAGGTGGAGTGGAAAATCATTTAGAAAAAGCCACCCCCAGTTAACCCGACCGAGATTCGAACCTTGATCTCCCCGTCCTCGGTGGTCTGGCTCAACACGACTGGTGACCACTCTCCCTCTACGCAAATTCTGGCACACTTCATCAAAATTCAACCTTCCTAACATGAGAATAATTATTTTTTAGCACCACGTTTTAATAGTCCTTCGGATTATACGACTATGTATCAATTATGCTAATGTTTTAAGAGATTAAGAAGGTTTTATTTAGAGGACGTGTATTCGCGTTTGCGTGAAGGAAAGCGTGGACCATTTTGAAAAAAAAACACTCCTATTACACCCAACCGAGATTCAAACCTCGAACTCCCCATCATTGGCAGTCTAGCCTAATGCGAGGCTAGCGCGCTAGACCATGCGGCCACCAAAGCAGGTATAGCATAATTATTAAATAAGCGTATAACCCTAACGGGTAGTAATACGTGATGATAAAAAAACTTCAACTCCACCGGGAATTGAGCAGAAATTGGTTTGGCAGCGAAAATATCACTAATCACCTCAGCGGTCTTTCTCAAAGCACAAATTGACTTACATTTTCTTAAGTAAAGTAACTTTACTAAATAATCTAAAATTTTCGCCCCACATCTTACTAGCCGTCTCGACTACCCACATTTAATTACACTAGTGAGGTGGAGTTAAGGGAGTTAGAAATTAAAGGAAATGTACTCGCTGGTGCGTGAGAGGCTCTAGGAGAAATATTTAAGATAATCACGTTCATTGCACTCTCTGGATTCAATCCTTGGACCTTCCTGTCACCGGCAAACCAGATCAGGTGAGCTTAATGTGAGAGTGCATGGAACAAGAGTTGAGGGCAGTGGGTTTTTTTTTTTTGCAGTTTTTATAGATACATTTTTAGCCAAAATAAATCCAATATTGCCACAGTATAAACAAAGAGTTTAATTTTCTTCACATGGTGACATTAAGAGTACTTGAATAACTGTCACAAGCATTGCAACATTAAATGAGAAACTTTTTAAAATTAAGGGAAAAAGTTGTCATAAATTCCAGGACACCCATGAGAGATATTCAAGAATTGTTGATATCACCGTGTGAAGAAAATTAAACTCCATGTTACTACTGAAGAATTATTTGATTCCATTTGACCCAAAAATTGTTTTGATAAAAAATAAAACTGCAAAAATACTACAATTATTAACTCGTGTGTCCTATACTCCCACATTTTTAGTCAATGGGTCCACCGACACATACACTAACGTAACGGTTCAGTCTAGGGTAAGATATTCAGACATTCAAAACGTCAATATTCAATATTGTTCAATAGCTAATTATAGAAAGTAATTGTTTGTGCAGTTTAAGTTTCAGGATAACGCTCACAAATTAGCCAATACATACTAATGATACATATTAATATATACCTTGATTTTCTTACGAATGTACATTTAGAGCACTTTTTAGAAATACAAACATTTTGTTCAACATTGATAACATTTTACTAACGTATTATTGTTATTCTATAAGTATTGATAGTATCAATCAAACGTGACAGCCGTACCTCAAACGACTTACGTATGAATACGTGAAAAAAGATCAAGTATATTTTTATACATGTCAGTTAAGTCCATTCTTAAGAAAATTCCTCATAAACTTCATAAACCTAAAAACAAAAAACAAATTAAAGAAACAAGAATATATAAAACAATTATGTATATATAGGCCCGTTTTGTGGAATATTTATATAATTTAATATATTTACGTTGGTTGGCAAATGTATGGATGCTATTATTAAAGCGTTACCGATGTATTAAAAACGTGGTATTTATATATCTTTAATATTGATATGTAGATTTTCCGGGAATTGTATACACAATATCGTGTATTGTAGGCACTTTTTTTAACAAAATATTCATATTTTATCATATATTTTAAATAGTAAAAAATTACAGCACATCGATTAGAAAAAGAGAAAAAACCACCATATTTTTTTAATATAGCCTGAAGGACATGCGTCTGTCTCTCGCAAGCATATGACAAACCTCAAACTATATTCCATAACATTTTTTTTAAACACGTAATTGTCCTTTACAAGAACCCCATTTCTATTTTTGCTGTAGCAAACCCAACTCCTGCAAATGAAGCACAATTGCCTTTTTGTGCTGTTAAAAAAAATCTTTAATATCAACTAATGATGTGATATGAGGTAAACTCATGTAACTTTCCATTACAACTGAAGTGACTCAAAGAGACACGCCCAGATGTAAATAGAAAATTGCGTCATAAATATAAAAACCTAAAATATATTTAGAATAATTATTAGGCTACAAAAACTATTTTCAAACTTTCTATAATTTATCAAATTACTACGGTTCTTACCAACCGAGCTTAACCTAACCTTTTACACTGTATTAAATTGTAAAACTCATTATAATATTTATCAAATGAATATTCTAATTTCAATACGTTACAATGACGTCATCCTCCGAAAACGATCATGAGACTACATTATTATACAAAATAAGTGAGTCCAAAGTTAGTCAATAGTTACATTTCTTCGTTTCATTTATGATCGCAATGAGTTTTGTTCTATTTGTAAAATAATTATTCTAAATTACCAAACTTGATAAATCTTAGTATTAATCGATTAATCGTCTACATGAGTGTGTAGTAATAACAATTATATAAATATAGTGATATAACGTAGGTATTGTCAATGGGTTTTACTACAAAACCTGTGATTTAGACAATCAATAAAGTTGACTTGGGTGATTTTTGGCCTTGTTTTTATACCTTCTTGAATGTAATATTTCACAGGTAATAATTATCGTATTAAATTCCTGACACTGACTCCCGTTTAGATTATAAGTCATGTGTGTACTATATTTTGCATGAGAACATTTAACTTAAATCAACGCCATACGGGAGACGTACGTTAACGCCACAGTCAAATGTTAACAATACCTTTCGCCATAGATGAAAGTTTTCATAGCATCTATAAGTAAATATAGAGAACGAAATGTTTATTTTTATTTGTCTGTTTTATAGATCGGTAGTTACTGTACCCCACCTGTATCCAATGTTTCCCAAAAGTATTGGTACATGTTTGCACATCGGCCAATGAATATAATCATTCATTTAATCGATGATAGTAAAGAGAGCTAATCCGGTGGTCAAATTTACATAATTAGTATTTTGCTAGTACATGGTTGTTTGAATTTTGTTTCGGACGATGTATTCCCAACCAAATACAGCGTTATAATTTTGATGATAGCTAAATACTAGAGTTTAAATTTTATATGAATACAAAATAAAACACTGATTTTCTTTATTTTAAATGTTAAGTAGATTTTACAACACAACAAATTATAGTTTATTGTTTAGTCAAAATATTTTTGTCGTGATCTGAGGAAGTAAATTCAGAATTATAACGTCACAATTCATACTTATAATAAATTTGCACTAAAATCTTAATAAGATTTGATTATATTTATGAAATAACTACGTGTATTAAATCTATAAACCAACATTATTTTTGGGGCTGAATGCAAGGAGAAGTCTAGGTCATGTAAAAATATATATTTAATTTTGCTTCTGAATAATGAGCTATTTAGAAAGTATATAATTAAATATATATTATATGCAATGAATTTTAATAAAGTATAACATACATTATTAATTCCAATTATCTAACTAAAAATCTATATATATTCATAGTTCAAGCAGCTTGACCAAAGTAATAAGGCTTGCTGGAGCTATGCTTATTAATGCACTCCCACTATATTATATTATTATACTAGCAGTTTGACCCGTTCTTCGAACGGGTAAGCTGCATCAGACTATATCAAATTAGGACGTTGAACATAATTTTGATAGTTCCTCCGTGTACAATTATGAGATGACTATGGAAATGACAAACCAACTATGGCAATTAATAGATTTTAAAAAATAAAAAGGATATATTACCCAGTTTACAGACTAAGTGCACAAACGAACGCAAACCAATAAATAATATAATAGACTCTGTTACAGAAACATATAAAATATTAAGCATCAAAGAGTATCACGGTCCCCAAGCTATGACGCCAGAATTTATTTATTTTAATAATTATGTCGCTCCTAAATAGGCGTTAATTTATGTTTCGATTTTTAGCTATGTATTCGCAGTACTAATGGATCCACTCTAAGAAAATATTTAGTTACTATATTTATATATCTTAGACATTTTTCTTCCTCCTTTACAAAGTTGAAGTTTACCACCATATCGAGCAGGTTTTTTCTTCTATTAGTTTAGGAAACTTTTAGCCCCCACCACCACCACAACCATTTCTCAGCTGTTTGATTTTTAAATTACAAACTCCCCAACTTTAACGGTTATGTGTGATCCTTTGACCTATTTGACGAATTAAAATTTTCTTCCATGCCAAAAAGTAGATTTTCTAATTCTTTTGGAAAGTTGTAAAGCTACTCCCCAGACTACTCCCCCTTTTTCACTTCACATAATTTTAAATTGTAAGACTTATTTGGTTCTCTCATATGGGATTTTTACGTGCCTACCGCATTTTAACTTCCATCCACATCGAAAATAGTGTTCTATATCAGTTGTATAAACGAGCTTCAATTTTGAAATTTCATATTATGTTAAGTTGTCACTAGGCTATTCGGAAAGATTATATTCACTTCCATACCAAATTTAAATTTTATATCCCCACTTTCCTACAAAAAAATTGTTTTTTAAATTTACTTTGGTATTTTTTAAGGAGACTCACCCTCCCTATTTTTCACTCCATTTTCAGACCCTTATATGTTTGAAGTGGTCCTAATACCAGATATCCGCCTGATTAATGTAAATTGTCTAACACTGTGAAAAGTAGTTTTAGACATTTTGAGAACTCCTATTTCCCAGGCCTCCTTTTGTAACGATTATTTAACATTTATTTGGTTATTTGAATTTATCCCTCTATGTTTTCGATAAATTTGAATTTTTTACCTGACCTTTAAAAATATTGTACACCTTCCTCCCCCCCTTTTTTCCTATTTTCTGGAACCCCATTTTAAAGTTTAAAATTCTCAGACGATTATTGCTATTTAGAATACTCCCTAAATCTCCTTGCTAAATTTCGGTTTCATACCACAAAGATAAATAGTTTTTTCTATTTGTTTTGGAAATGTTAGTTCTTTTCCAAATTTATTTATTTCCCACTTAGAAATTTCAAATATGAAAACTTTGAAAACTTTAGTTGGTTGGTCCTCCTCTTCTATTTTTCGGGGTCCCATTTAAAAATTTAAAATTTTCAAACTTTTCTAATTATATAGCTGCCTGCCAAATTTTAAATTTCTATCACATTGATAGGTAGTTATTTCTATTAGCTTTGAAAATTTTAATCTTCCTCATCCCCCTTTGATTTAACTCACTCTTAGAAATTTCATATTTCAAGATGTATTTGGTTCTATGGAGTTATCTCTCTACCTGTATGCCAAATTTTAATTTTTTGCCTTATCTAAAAAGCTTTTTTCTAACTATAGCTCCCCATTTTCTAGAAACACATTTTGAAATTTCAATTTTTTAAATTTTTCTACTTATATGAGACCAACTGTCTACCTTCATGGCAAATTTCAGCTTTCCAGCTCATCTAGAAACGTCTTATTTTTTCCTGATCACACACAGCCATACCCACACGTCTTACTTTCTGCTTTATAAATGAAGATATGTTGATATTTGAAGCATTTTTAAATATCGGATAATGGGATCGCTTTAGTTTAGAATGTATTGAATAATGCCTTCATAAATAGATCCAGTAAAAAAAGAACAGTTTTTTTAAGTATAAGATAATATACTTTGTGATCAGTCACCTTCTGGTACATCATAAG
The DNA here is from genome assembly GCA_902155825.1 of Timema genevievae. Lineage (NCBI taxonomy): Eukaryota > Metazoa > Arthropoda > Insecta > Phasmatodea > Timematidae > Timema > Timema genevievae. Next base: position 109,356 of record CABFWO010000920.1, on the reverse strand, counting down.
AGTATAATATATGTTTTAGAATCAAAATTTAACTAAATCATTTGATTATTAATAGGTGCCATTAATAGAGAATTATTGGAAACTATTACAGTATTTAATTGATTTATTAAGTCTAATAAATACTTGTAACTACCTGACCACACATTTCCAAAAATTATGAGATCCAGCATGTAGTGAAAGTAGTATCGACAAATAAAAATAAATGGTTAATCTACGACTAAAATGTACATGTTTTCTCATATAGTCAATTATAGTTTGGAATATATAAAAATACAATATTACTAAAATAATTTTAAAACAGTCTCCAAATATAACTTTTTTTTTGAAACGTAGAGATTTTAAAAAATTTAATTTTTTTGGAAATATTTCAAAAGTTGACTACCCGTATATATGAATATAATTTTTAGAAAAACAAATATAAATCCTTATTTATTATGTAGCCTAAACATCTCCCAATGTGCCCATTTTTAACAAAATTTTGGAGCTATTTTAGAACAATATCAATTTTCAAAAATCTGTCATAAGTAAACTACCCTTAAATCAATTACTATTTATCTTGTAATAAACCGTCCCAGTATCCAATATGAGTAGTTCAAAAAATTAGAATTTTCACTTAAAATCACGAATTGTTTTTGAGATATTTGAAACATACAAATAATTTAAACACAATCCATCACACAATTTCAGTTCTAGACCCGGGTAGACAAACATTAAAACATAAAGAAAGGTATGGCCCACTTTTTTTTTAAATTCGTGGGCACACCAAACGTCAAACACCATCAAAATCTCGAGTACGAATATTTTAACGATTAAAATAATATGTTCTCGATATGAGAATGTAAAATTATTTTGAAATGCCCACGTTTATTGGAACATTCGATGGTTTTTAAATGCAATGTTATGTAAATCTAGTTTCTTTATTATTTCTATAAAAATACGTATCGTCGAATACAAGCCTACATAAAATATAATGTTAGTATCATCATAAATATCAACGTAGAAAGAAGAGAACAGTTAAAATATAAGCCTATAAAAATAAGAAAATAAATGTAGAATTATTTTTTTACCTGATAGCATGATACAGGTGAAAATGGCAAGTGGGGTGAGGAGCGCTCCCAGATCAGCCATCATCTCTTCCGAAAGTGGTAATTACTATCCCAGAAGTGTGTTCAGCCTTCTTACCCTCATTAGGTGTCGTACCAAGGTTAGTAGGAACGCCCTACTTACCACCTCGTTCGAAGGAAACGTCCAAAAAAAACCGCCACCCCAACATCAAACATTCCGACCGACCGACCGACGCCGCACATATTAAGTTTCCCTTGTCCGGTCCGTTATTATTTAGTAGATGGAGCAATACAACAGAAACGCACACATACACACACAAAACACACACGCTTGTGTCCCATACGATGGGGTTTACATATTACGTAGTTCGCAATATACGGAGACAGGTTCTATTATTTACAACCACACGACATCAACCTCTATTACAGTATGCAAATTTATGTAAATGATAACAGCGACACCGAGAGTTTTGAAAGAGGTAGTTGTCTCTCTTGCTTTGGTAGTGATTTTTGACGGGGATACTCTTTTTTTTCTTTCTATCCTTCTCTTTTCTCTCGAAAACCCTTCACGCAATCAAAACAAAAAAAAACCTTGATCGTAGCAGTGTAAAAAAAAAAACTAACGTAAAACAACAATGTGTAATTGCATTTAAACTAGCAATTCGAAGAGTTTATTCATTGACACACTCGTTGGACTATGGATCAGTTTATTGAAGAAAAAAAAACATATACTTATACTATAACTGAGTGAACACGATTTCTAAAGTTTTTTTTAACAATGTTTCGAAATAATTACTACTACTTTTAGAACCCTATTTTTAGTAAATATTTGACACAGAATTTACGTACGTAAGCGTCCATAACTATGGGATGTTCTCTCACCGAATACATCCCCACAGTACATTGCTAGTAATTAATTTACAATGACCCGAGTGAATGACACTCCTACGTACATCAAACATTGTAGTGCCCTATTCGACTAGTCACGTTCAACAAGACCTCCCTTGGGACTTGACTCCCAGAAAAACTAGTAACCATTTATATTTCTGTTGGTAAAGTGTAGCTTGGAAAAAATTATATCATTACAGTATTGTATTTTGTGTTATTTCTTTTGAAAAGTAAATATTTGCAAACACTCACTGTTTTTTGGCCATATTTTATGTACTTCCTAGAAACATAACTTTCAAAATTGCTTTCAAAATCCCCCCCTCCCCCACAAAAAAAAACTTATAACCGTCACAATGTATATATTCCAGTGTAAAAACCAATTCCCGTGTAATTGTTTTTTTACTAGTTCGACACAAAGAATGCGAACACACACGCTTTCACATATCAACAATCCACTTTTTATATGTATATGTTACATACAAGTTTTGACGTTCTCGTGGTTACATTAAACGTTAACCTTTAAAACAAAAAAGTCGACGAGAGTTTAACACTTAAAAAGAATGTCATAACGTCACAATGTTGGAGAAAGTTGTTTTTTTCATATATGTGTTAAAAGAGGGAAACAAAACACGCACTATTATCGTTGAGTGACTTGATTATGAGGAAGCCGGTCGTATGGGGGAAAAAGAGGTGTGAGAGCACCTAGGCCGAGCGAGGCGTGGAGGATGTTTCGTTCGTTCCGTCAGTCCGGCGATGTTCGGGTCGTCCCGGGCATGGCGAGAAGCGATCCGGAGACTCTGTTTTCAGCCAGAGGTGAGGGGGGGATACGGCTCAAGGCAGGCGAGGCTCCCCTGTTGTGACGCGCTTGCGCAGTAGAGACCGCGGCGCTCAATACGCCCGCCGCTCGCCCCAGTAGCTCTCTCTATCTGTGCAACGGCACACACAGACGGATCCGGTACCCCCGGTCCCCGATTCTACACCTCCTACCACCTCACTAACACATTTCATAAGCCTGTTGACAACATTTTAACCATCACTACAAATTATGATTTCTCACAACATATCAGCTTTATTTGTAAAACCAGTTATTATTTATATCTAAGAATTATTCACGCGTTTATGAATGAATGAGCCTTTAAATTTAATTTCTAGTTTTTTTTATTGTTTATAAATCAAGTTATGTTATAACACAGCACAAACCAATTTAATTATAAAATAACTCGAATTGGTGGTTATATGGTTTAACTCTTATATTTGAGTGGATTTTCGGTAATGAGGAGATCGGGATTCGAATCCAAGTTGGTTGTAGTGATGGTGGTTTTCCCTAAAGGCCTACTACTCTCATTCCACGTTAATGGAGGGTATATTTCCTCTAAAACTCTACCTTCCTCATCCCTATTTTTTTTCTAGAACCACGTCTTAGTATCTGTTCGGTTTATACGCATCTGTACTCATTACGTTAATGAGCTAGGGATGAGGAAGGTTTAATTTAGAGGAAGTGTACCCGCGTTCATGCGGAAGTAGAGTGGAAAACTATTTTGGATAAACCAACCTTAGTAAACCTGACCGGGATTCAAACCCTAATCTTCCTGTCATCGGCAGTTTAGTCTATTGTTAGTAGAGTAGCGCCTTAAATCATGAGTGTGGCCATCGAAGCTGGTCTCATCCCTATTCAACTAACGTGATTGGGTGACCTGGTGGTCTAGGGGTAAGGTATCGGACTTCTGTGCTGGGGGTCCGGGGTTCAATCCTCGGTCCCGGCACAGATTTATCTGATTGCCAAACCCTTCCTTCACCTCTGACAAGACGTGTATGAATCACAACTTGTGAATGTGAGGAATGCCAGGCCTCCACCGTGGTTCGGATTCCACGTTAAACTGTAGGTCCTCCATTTCATCTCACAATCACCCTACCATT